>JAIFRP010000021.1:6186894-6217177 GCA_032403825.1 Odynerus spinipes | reverse complement strand
CTCTCTCTCTCTTTCGTTGCGAGAATGAGGAGGAGGAGGAGAAGGAGGAGAAGGAACAAAAACGAGCCCTCGACTCGTCCCATCGGCGCTTAATGCCTTCTTTGCAGTATGCAAAACTTTCAATTAGTCTCCGCGGACCCTCAACCTGCCTCTCGACTTACCCCTTTACCCTCTATCCCTTCTTCCTACCCTTCACTAGTCCACCTTCGTCGTTCGTCGTTCCTTCGTTGTCGACGGGTCGCGAAACTTTCGTCGTTAATTATTTTTCTTTTGATACACAAAGGAACGTGCTGGTAGACACGGCTCTTTCTCACCCTCCTTTGGATTTTCGCCTCAGTGTTATACGCCATCCTCCCGCTCTTATTGCCTAATCCATTCTTTTAGTTTACATCTACGCTCATCTACTTCTTCTTCTTCTTCTCCTCCTTTTTCTTTTTCTACCGCTGCTACTTCGTTCTATTTTAGCCTTTTACACGGCGCACCGATACGGTTCAACGAGCTTTACAGATTACTACTTTCCAGAAGAAAAATAATTCGACGGCGAAGAAGTTGCGAGCTCTCGGTAACCATCGCTGCTTCTTTTTTTGTACGGCGAATGTTTCTCCGCCGTCTTTACTTTTGCCGGGCGTATAATTTGCGAGGCGGGCGAAAAAATTCTCACGAAGTAAGACGAAGGAGAGAAGAAAGAAGAATTAAGGAGTTAACTTGGTAACTAATAAGCCGATTGGTGAAATCACCGGTAATTCTATTGTACGCGTTTCGTTACCCTTCTCGGTAACGTTTTCGCGCGTATATCAGGATGTAGAGAAGACCGAACAGCTGCGTCACCCGGGCGTAACTCCTTGTTCCTCGTGGTAGTCCCGTGACATTCTCCGAGTTTCCTATCTCTTCTCGTTAAAAGAATTATAAAAGAAAGAAGAAGAAGGAGTAGAAGGAGGAAGAAAAAAAATAAGAGGGAGGAAGTTGGGAAGGATTTGACGAAGCATCCACCTGTAGCACTCCCGCGACGAAAAAGTGGTGAAAAGCGATCCCGGCTGAACTTTGAACGCGATAACGAAGATCGGTTCGTTATCGCGTGGTTGAAAAATGTCACGAAACGAGTCACGCGGAATGCTCCCCCGAGAGTGGTCGCGTTTCGAGGTAGGAAGAGGAGCGGACGATAGGACGATACGAAATGCGATTGCTGGGGTTTGCTCAAATTAGCAGTTAACAAATTAACGCTCGTGGTAATGCACATAACCAGACGCGAGGAGTGTGAACGCGTTGCGCTTGCGCGCGCGATTCTGCAGTCGAGTAACGAGCGATCGGCACGAGGCACGCCGCGGGTCGCAGCCAGTTGCATTCGGTTTCCAACCAATTGAAACGCGAGACCCGTGCTACGAGATATCTCCATTGGCCACCGGTCGATGCCATTTTGGTCCATCGATTATTCGCTCCTACTTCCAGAGTATGCCGTCCATTTGCAATCTGATTCATTACGTTTACGGTGTCATCGGAAAACCCCCGCACGTCGAACGCGTCAACGCATTTAACGTCGATCTCTTCACGAGGAAAGCGAGAACGAGAGCTCAGCTCCAAAGATCGATATTTTTCATCGCGAAGCTTCTCCCATCGGCCGACCTTATCCCTTCGACCGTTCTTACTACGATTTGTCAAAACCCCAGCGAAACGTCTGGAGCAACCGACTCCGCGATATGTAACGATCCACCTCTACTCCATTCGTTGTTCCTTCGTCGATCGGCAAATAATTCCGATGGCGGAACTTGTTTCCTGCCTCTTCTTCGAGCGATAAATTCGCTTTTGTCGTTGACAGTTAAGGATTTTTTTTTTACTTTTTTTCCTCAATTTTTTTATGTAGAAACAGCCAGGATATAGTAAGGAAGATGTATTCTCTCGAACATTTGTACCAGATAAAGATGGTTAGATGTGTAGGTTCACGTGTATAAAGTAAAATGTTCACATTCCTAAAACGTAGGACACTCGTTCACACCCGAGCGCAAGTAGGTATCTCTCGCGGGATCGAAGAATTTTCTAACGAAACGAAGAAAGTCTCGAGAATCGTGAAGAATGATTTATTGGTCGGTTTGCAGAGGTTTTCCAATATATCTTTTCTCGTCGATGCGAACGCTTTCCGGAAGTCGCATCGATCGAGCTTCTCTCTCTCTCGTTCTTTTTGTTTCTCTGTCTTTCTCTTCTTGTCTCCGCGAGAATTCGTGGATAGAAAGCAGAATTTATGATCGTTAGCTCGGCGCGACGGCTCGTACGAGCACCGTATGTCTCGTCGAGCGAACACGGATTTCTATACGTCCATTCGTCCATTCGCAGAATGTTACACGCGAGGTGACAACGACGAAGATTCGTCTCATTGTGAATGCCTACCGGTGAATAATAGACATACGTCTACTCGAGCACCGATTTGCAAAACGCAAATTGCTGTTCTTCATCGAGCAGCAATATACGTACCTATAGTCCTAATGTAATATCATTTTAAAGCTTGTTGTGCCTCTCATTAAAGTTTCATCCAAAAGGTCAGATTATTAAACGTTTATAGCGTTCCCGAAACTTTTGTTATATTTGTTTCATCGCGAACCGAACTGCATTGTTAATCGAACATGTATGTACATACGTACCTACATACACGTACGGTGAACACGCGTACATTTATCGTGAATAATTTGCGTAGCTTCTCTCACCCGGGTTGTAAATATCAATTTTCATTACGGTAGATACAAACGTCGCTCTCCTCGTTCGCAGAGATTAAGGACTACTGGATTCTTGTGTAGCGCTTTATTGGTCCTTGGATTTATAGACGGTATAAATTATTCTTGCAGGTACCGTAAACGAGTATTAATCGCAGCGAGAAGGATCCAGGGAAAATTTCTTAAGACGAAGGGAAGAAGAGGAAAACGTTAAAGAAAACTTTCATCGTCAGCGTGAATGATTTATTATTGACTTTAGCTTTAATCATTCGCGAAAGATTTACTGTGCTTCGATTTATCGACTTTCCGAGGAAGCACTGAATTTCCCTTATTAAGTTATTAATCTACATATTCGAGCAGGATTATGAAAATATTGATCGACGTGAAATATGAAGGATCGTTGTTTCTACGTGCGCCGTCTTGAAAGATAATTATTATTCGACGGCTAAGCGTCGATAGTTACAACGTTTATGAAAGAGCAATGCCGAGGAAACTAGTCGATCGTCGATGAAAGACATGACAATTTCTCGACAGTGCTACGTGGAGGGAGGAATAATCAGGTCGATAATTAGTAGCTCTTGGTCCGTCGGAAATTGCCGCAGGCGCTCGCGCCTTGTTACCGTCGACGCGACCGATGCACACGTTCTAAATATCTCTACGCTTGTTACTGCGATCCATATGCGATCTTCTACTGTTTGATCTTTGCTAGAAAATTGTTTAACATACAAAATAATATTATATCCTATTTTTTAATAAATACATTTATTATACTACATTTAATATAAGTATAATGCATTTTCTATAAAATTTATATAGTATGTCTCTGCCATTTCGACGATGATGTCATTTTATTATTGGACTCCTTAATTATTAAGTATAAAATTAACAACATGACGCACGAAGCCTCGTGACGCCATTTAAATACTGCGGTTTCGTTCGATTATTAGCGAAGAGACGAACCACACCAGGATTACGAACTTTTATTCTCTCTTCTTCATTCCTTTTCGTTTTTCCGATCGAACGCGTCCTTTCCATCTACCGCTATCGATAACGACGTTACGTTCAGCTGGTATCCGATGGATCAGAGTCGAGTCGAAGCTTTAACGACGTACGTTCTTCTCCTTCTGGTGATCCTCTTCTCTCCCACCTACTCGTTTCGTTAACGATCTCCCTATCAATGACGGCGACCGACGAACCAGCTTCTCATTTTTAATGATTACATACTTTTCCTTTTTTGGTTAATACATTAATATCATCTTCGAATCCAATTAATTTTATGGAATCACATTTCTATCTATATTTTTTTTTGTATTCAGTCCAAAATTTTGACAAGATTTTTCTCTTTGTTTTCAGTAAACGTGAAACCCCTCGGATATGAAGATATTGAAATAGCGTATTCCTTTCCCTTTCTTTTTTTCTCTCTCTTTTTGTAGAAGCCCCTGGATGAATCCAGGTTCAGCGATTTTTCGGCCCGAGAAATGGCTAAAAGGATACGTCCCCGAGTTTTATGTCGCACATATCGTTCGAACTATTTCCAACGAAAAGCTTCTCCGTAAAGAAGTTGTAAGAACGCCGGAGATCCTCCTTGCCCTTTCTCGCAAGGCAACTTTCATGTTTGGACGGTGCCGATGTAGATACGCGTATAACAGGATAAAGAAATACTTTCTTCGCAGTCGTACACGAGGTTGCACTTAGATCGCGGAAAAAAAGGATGATTGATCTTGGTTTCTAGTAGGTAGATTTTTCAGAATCCTTTGAGAATGATTCGTAGTCTTATTATATATTTTTGTTTTATCATAGGATGGACTATTTCATGACTTTGCAATTTATTATTGCAACAGATTAGTAGACTAACGAGTTATTAAAGTAACGATTTATTATAAAATAACATATTTATACAAAAATAAGTACTTGTTTAAAAGATAAGTAACCCTTGCATCAAGAAAGGTCGGTCGTAAAAAGAACATAATTTATATTTACAGTCACGTACGCTAAATCGTCTACGCACGTCACGGAAAGAGCTTTGGTACGAAACGGAGGAAAACGCTCGAGTGTCGTAAATCGAGTAAAAGAGAGAAATGTCGATCATGCGAGAGAAATTTCAGGTACGAAACTATCGCTTTCGAAGAGTTCCCGTTAATATACCTCGCTGACCGAATACGTGGTCGCGTAGTCACCGAGAGAACGATTATCTTCTTGCGTTTCCGCTCCTTGATCACGATCCTGATCTTGAACTTGATCTTGAACTTGATCTTGAACGTGATCTTGAACGTGATTTTTGCTCGAGTAGACGGCACTCGAATCGTGGTCGTTCTTACCAGAAGTACGGACAATGGCGTGGAATCCGTCCTTGTCGGCGTGATAACTGACGACCCTTAAAGTACCACCGGGTTCCTTTATACTATATTCACCGGACACACTGTGACCTACGAGGATAAAAATATCAAAGTTAATCAAAAATATATCGCGGTGGTTCGAATCGTTACAAATTCTATTATCGGTCCAACGGGGTTCGATTTTCCAGGTTATTTTCATAGAAAATGTCACCACCAGACATTGTTATTCGAACGATATTATTGTGTTTCGTTCAACGATACCAAGCCGCCGGCAACGAACGGCAACGTTCGTTATCGAAGGACAGTAAAAATTTCGAAGAACCTTGCGTTCTACTACGTACGCGTGGAACGAGAAACCGCACGAATTCATTCAGCATATTCGAAGAATTTGCGCGTGTGAATATTTGAAATTGCTCGAAATGTTATAAGCGGTACGATACGCGAGGTGAATGTATATACGATTTCATAGCGAGTCGATCAAAAATGTTCAAATTGGAATTCGAAGTATACTCTCCGCGTATTATCGTGCTCCGTTTACATAATGAAATCGAATGGCGTATGGAAAGTCGGACGTTTAGAATCACTTTTCCCTCACCGTTCCTGAACTCCTTCTGCCCGTGAAAGTCACCAGTGTGATGATCCTCGACGCCGTAAGAGAACTGATACTTGGGATGCGCGACGTAGTCGAGCGCGTAGCCGTGATCCTCGAGACGATGATCTTGACCATGCGTCAAGTGATTGTACTCGCTCCTCAGCACGACGTAAGGTACTTTCACTTCGTAAGCCGGACCTTCCACCGGTCCGTGGAAATGCATGTAGGAAGTTGCTAGAGAATCTCGCGGATACTCGTGAGCCGCAGCTTTGTCTTCGTCGAGCGAGATCACGACTGCTCTCGTTCGATGGATTACAGCGATGGCGATGCCGAGGACTACGGTGACCTGGGGTGGAAGAAAAAAATTTGTCTAATCTTTTCATGATTTTGTAGATTTTTTATATTTGCACCGATTCAAACCGTATCTTTTTTTTTTAAATATAAAACACGTGTATGCGTATATAGAATGTTTGGAATTCTATCCTCCCACTTTTGAAACAACTCACGCGATAACACGAAATCTTCCGCGTATTTTACGTTTCCGAGACCGGCACAAGACGATTTATACATCGTACTATTAATCGAGATTCTACCTTGAATATCATCTCTTCCATTTCGATATTAAGACGGCCAGGTGAGAACTACGACTTTCCAACGTGCTTTCCAAGCTTTTATATGGCGAACCGGACGCAGGATATTCTTCGTCCGCACATGGATACACACACAAGGAAGAATCTGTTTGTTCCGTATCATCGCGACTCGTTGCAGAAAGAGAAGTGGGAGCGTCGTATAGTTTCTCTCTCGAGTCCACCACCTCCTCCTCTTCTTCCTCTTCTGTATTTTTCTAGGCTGACCCGCGTTAAGAGTCGGAGCTGTGCTCGAGAGCACAGGTGCTATAAGAGCGATTACGCGTCTCCGCGGACGTGCCCGGGATCCGGCATTGAAAATTATCTGCGAGCTGGTAGCGTCCTCACTTTTTCTTCGCGAACACGAGGGAAGAAAAAAGATGGAAAATTTGCACGAACGCTTTCCATGTCCACGTTTTTCCTCTGTATTTTTCATTTTATTCTTTATAACGTTTTTCTTTAGGAGGATTAGATTAAAATTGTCTCGTGATTCTTGCTTTTCTTAATAATTATAATAGGTAAGTGCAATTTAACTAGATTACCCAAGCAAACTGATTCTATTTAATGGACGAGAAATTTTGTCTTTTCACTTCGCTGCGGTGTACTTCAGCACACTATTATGGACGAAGTCTCGTAGAATAAAATATTTTCGTAAGAAAGGACGGAAGAAATTGAGCGAGATTTCCCGATGAAAGAGCACGTTCGATTACTCGTATTTACCGACGGGAGTTTGGCCTGGGCAGAAAAACTCTTTTCCCAACGATGATTCGCGTAAAAAATCTACAAAGGTCTCCGACTTTGTTCCTCTAAAATCGATTTACGAAGGTCGTTCGAATGTGACCGGACCGCTGGACTCCTTGTCTTACGTCGATTGAGAATTCTCTTCGGAAAGTTCATTTTCATGGAAATCTGTCGATACGTTTTCACAAGAAAGGGAAAAAGAAAGTAAAAAACTGATCGTCTCGAAATCGCAAACTCCAAATAGACAAGAATTGCTTTTGTCTTTTGCATATTTTGCTTTGAAGAAAAAGGTTCACGCTCCGTTGAATCATCTTTATGACGTAAATGTCGCGCGAAATTACGATAATTAGTTCGCTTTTATAAGAACACGCGGTCTTTGGGACGTAGTTACATAAGCGGACAGAATTTCTATAAAAATCAGCGTCCCGTTTAAAACGGGGCATTTAAAATCGTTAGAAGATCTTAACACGAGTTATTAATTTAGCCACTGCGTGTCATTAACTACCGGAAAAAAGGAAATAACTCGATCAAGGATAATGGTTATGGACCATTCGTGCGTAAGCTTCGAGGACGGGCAAGAACGGCCGCGTTTGTATTTCATCTAATAAGCCAATCAGCGATCGAAACTATTACAACGAATTTGCGAGCGAGTTCACCTCGGCTATCCTCCTCCCTCTTTTCTCCCTTCTTTTACTCTCTTTCACGTCGCTAATTGGATCTTCTTTGTGAAAAGTCGTTCGGATGTACAAGGACTATTGTTGTTCGGACGGATCCTTTGAGTGGTAGACGCGTATAGCTATCAGAAACAGGACGAGATATGACTACTTTTCAAGAGAGAGGGAAAAAAGAGAGAAAGAGAGACCAGTGGCTTCGTGTCATGCAAATTCTGTCAATTAAGAACTAATACATAGTCAAACGATATTACTCTTTCAATCGTAACCACCATCAAACGTATATCCGCGTCATCTTTCCGCATACGTTCTTTTCCCTTTTTCCCCCTATCGAGTTTCGTACAAACCAATTATTACCATTATTCTCTGAATGGGGAATGCTTTCGCTCTCGAAACAATTGCGCGCCACACTCGACACGACATCGACGAAGCTACGTGCTCGGATCCTATTTAAACCTCGATCTCGCTCGAGGAGAAGAATCTTCGTGCGTTTTGTTCAAATAAAGATGGCTCCGAGTAGGTAGGTACCCACGTTCCATTCGAGTTGTTAAAAAGCTGACGGAATACGAAGAGACGAGATTCTTCGACGTCATTGAATATTTCTTTTCTATAGGAATGTATCTTTCGACAACGGTTAACAGGGAAATTTTTAGAGAAGCTCAGCATCGGAAGATCGGAACGTTATTATCGTTCGATTCGTAGGAGCTTTTGAAGAATATTTTCAGAACGGGAGATGAAGGACAGGAAAAGACTGAAAGGAAAGAGAGAGCGAGAAAGAGAAGTAGAGAGGGAGAGGGACAGAACCTCTCATTCTCGTCATTTCTCTTTTTATTTTCCCTAAGGGGGAAGGTTATTCTGAAAGGCTGGGAGACCGCGTCAAGTGCAAATTGCAGTAGACACTCGATCTAGGTCACGTCGGTCTACGAACGGACGAACGTGGTCGGGTACTTGATGGTTAAACGAATCCACGAAGGTGGAAGAGAACAGGTTTCTCCGGTCGGTTCTCTCTCTCTCTCTCTTTCTCTCTTTCTCACACACATACATTCTCTCACTCTCTCCGGCGTCCACCGATAGCGTACCTCCTCACTCGACCCTCTTATCGCGACCTCACACAGGCCCGCTTATATATATATACACATTTACGTTGACCGATCGATCTCTTTGATTTACGATCCACGATAGTGTTCCACTCGCATTAGACGCGTTTAACGATGGGCAGCGACGAGTAAACGAGACATTGATTCGAGTGGAATCGCCCACGTTGCGGCGGTGACCGTAGCTGCTGTTTCTCACGAAATCCCCGATAATATGAAGCTACAGGTAAGTTGAAAAAGGAACCGAAATAAATCGACGTTTCTTCTTAACGACGGAATATCTATTTTCTACGGTTCTACAATTTTTTTCCACTCGCCGTAGATTAAGGGAAGTTGCGGTAAAGAAAAAGAGAAAAAGAGGAGGCAAAAATAAATAGGATGCATTTTTAATGTGGAATGGTTCTCAAAAAAGGTACCTTCTCGCCATTAGGCAATACCATGGAGGCAATAAACGCGTACGATAAACGCACGTACACTCGGGATGTGTCTTTCTCCGTGGGTAATGACGCTCGGCTTGTACGTAGGTACAAACAAGCGGAGGCAGCGGGGTTGGTGGTAGCTACTGGCCGCCGTTCGCCGCCGGAAGCGGAAGCATTCCCCTTTTCATGAGCGCTAGCAGCACGCGCTTATTGCGCTCGAGTTGTCAGGGGCTCAATTAAAATTCTCACGGAAATTTCTCATTCGTCCTCCGGACTACGACGAGGACGAGCAATTTTTCCGCGCCTTTAAACGTTCTGGAATTTCTACTCACGATTTTTCACACCGTACACATCCGCTATGGCGTAGCCGCGTTACTTTGGGGGAAAGTCGGGCACGGGGCTTGGAAAAGAAATGACCCATCTACGGGAAGGGTTACGGCGAGCAACAGGGAAACGTAATTTCGTGTACTTCTTTCGGGGAAACTTCGAGCCCACGCAATGTGGAATAATTTAGAAAAATTTTCCTTTAACTTTTCCGGGTTCGCGATAAAATAGTTAGCGGATGGAACGTTTAATATTTTCCCTCTTTCTCGTTTTCTTTCTCTACAAGAACTATCGTTCACATTCTTCGTCGATTTTCACTACTCGAGTCTACTTAAAATTGTCATTGTTTTCCTGATTCTCTATCGATACATTTTCCACGATCGCACAGCACATTTTTCCTTTTTCGATGAAAAGACACGTCCGTAGAAAATGGAATTCGGGATGGAACACCATCGATCTGTTTTCACCCATTCTTCCTGTAAATTAAACGCGAGCATCTATTTCCATATGCATGGAAACGTTTTCCCATTTATTTTTACATTCATGAAAACATTCGCTGGCGTTTATATTCGGAATCACGGAGGAGACGTTGGCAGGCTCGCGTGAAAAGTGGAATCACGAGCTCGCCAATACCAGCCATGGATCTTAACGAGGCAAGGCACGTAGTAGTTAATCGATCTTCATTCACTCCTACTTAATTACCCGAGCGTCGAACGAGGAGGTGTATCGAAAGTGTTCTTCTTCGCGAGTCGGACAAAAGACCGTTTGAATAACCGATGGATAACGAATTGCTTGTAGCGCTAAGTGAAATCATTGTTAATTTATAAGCCGTTGAAAGTGCTTTTTGTTTCGAACACTCGTCGAGAGAGAGTTTCGAAAAGGATTCAGTATTCTCGAGATGACTCGAGTCGAATTAAATGAGTAATCGATAAACGAACAAACGACAAGCCTTTTTTACACCGACTTTAGGTTGTCCACCCCGAGAAAAGGGAGAAGGCACGGAATTTCAACCCCGATACGTAAATCAAAGTTCAAGATCCCAATTCACTTGCACTTGTCACGCTTGCTCGCTCAAGCGAGACGCTTTCACTGTGTGCGCAAAGGCCGTATACCTCGGCGCACACTCACCGCGATCTTAAGACCTGTTGATCGCGCAGAATCTAGCTTCGTGGCCGGCGGATGTATGTACATCGGCAGGTACACGTGTGGAATGATCTAAGGGGAAAAAAGATTCAAGACTGTGGGAGGTCGTGGATGAAACGAACGACGTTCTTTTAGATTTATCGCGTATTCCATAATTTATTAAATTCTTCTCATCGTACCTTTGGATTTATTTGTTAAATTTTTATCATCACAGCTTTTCATACGCGCGTACGTAGGTATAAACGATACACGTAAGCATACTCCTATACAACTTTGGAGTTCCCACGCTTTATTAATATCGCAGGAACAAATTACACGTAGTCGGATCGACCTCGATACATCCTCATGTTAATTTGCATATAGTACGAATTTTCTCATAAAGCATAACGATAATAATAAAAATAGGAACGAGGTAAATTTCACGAATTTCGGTTAACAGCCGGTCTTTACACGAACGATTTTCGTACCGCTTTTCGTAAATTTTAATAATATTGAAGTCACATTATGCGGGGAGGGGGGTTAATTCGAAATTTTCGTATAAAATATCAGTAAATTCTGATAAAAATTGTTTCACGTTAAAGGCACACTCTGTAGGAAAGGGAAGAAGAGAGAACGGTTGTTCCACGTTTCTCTTACACCGCGTTGTAATTTATTTCTCGTACCAAAGCGAACAAAACCGGGCACAGAGACGAGCTTGAAACTATGGAGGCATTTTCGTTGAAGCAACAAATTATTTCGCAAGTAAGTTGCAAAACGACGCGAATCGTTTGACCCATAATCGTATGCGCACGAGGATGGGACGCGACATCGTTTTCGGTAACAAAGCTTTGGCGATGCGAAAAAATGTGTTATTACGCGAGCATAAAGGGGAGTTTGATATCGATAATTAAAACTCAAAATTCGTGCATAGTAACAACGATGAAATCGCTTTAACGGCTTCCACGAGAAATAATTTCAGTATATAAGGATAATAAAATATAAAAGCAGGCGTACCTAAAAGGAAAATAAGATCGTCACTTACAATTAGAGCAATGGCTCGTTGTCTCAACGCGACTTGAAACAAACGCCGGCCCTTTTTAGAATTTAAACCGACAGACTTTGGTCCATATCGCGCATCATCATTTCTTCATCGTCAATATTCTAACACGTAATCACGTTACAAGTAAAAAAATTCTCATTTCACTTTTTGACATTGTAGTCACGAGTCTTAAATGGTGACAGGGCTTCGGCGTTAAATAAAGCGTCGATTCGATAGAAACTGTGAACGTACGTTCACGAAACGCGGATTCTCCAGAGGAAATTTCTGGACCATGACACGATTAGTTCCGAAGGAATTTCTAATTGAATTAGCGCGTAGAAGTGCACAGGGCGGGACGATAATGGCGAAATCTCGGATGGTGTCACGTAGATCGGATAACAAACGCTCGAATCGGATCGACCGAGATAAGCTCAGATCTCGTCGCTTTTAGCGGTCCCTCGTACGAACAACGGCTAGCCGAGCGATTGGAAGGTGCAAGAAAGAGAAGGAAAATACTGTGGTATGCATTGGTAGGAAAAGAACCGAGTGGTCAAACTAAAAAGAAGCCGGCTCTGCGAGACACGATCTCTTTCTGCCCCCCCCTCCCCCGGTGCTTACATTTCGTTCGTATCTTAATTAAACTGCTCCGTACTTAAACCAATTTCTTCATCGCGCTATCTTTTTCCAATCTCCAGGAGATGTCGAGAATTAGCAGTTACATCGGAGAGACTTGATAATATAGAAATTTGTAAGGACGAATTTCGAACTACTCATTAGCCTCGTTCTTTGTTAGAATACTCAACATTTAAGTGGCGATGTATCATTATCGGGTATTCAATAGGTAATCCAGAGTCTTTTTTTACTCGTTAGCCCAGAAAGAATCGTAATTCTTTCTTAATAGGGAAAAGTAACGGCGGCCTTCCATTCTACTTCGATCTCTTTGAAAGTCGACGTTATTATTATGCCGCTTGTAACGAGATAAGTGGTATCAGTTATTTATGAGACATTTCCTAGCATTTTCAGAGTAAAATTTATTAAGAGCGTTCGATTATTAATTTTAAAGGCTTTTCGAAGAAGAGGCAGTCGTTAACTTTTGCGAGTAGGTACAATGAAGCTTGACTCGTTAACGACAGAAAACGAGAAGAGAGAAGATTTTGCTTTATAAAAAACGCCATTTTATAGATGGACTGTGTAAATAATAATCGCAATAAAAAATCGTTTTTGTTATATAACTTCCAATCTCGACGTTGCCTTTTTTGCCACAATTTAATAACCCGGTATATTTTTTCGAGCGATATTTATAAAAGCTTTTGTATGTCAATCAATCACGGAAAAATCGTTGTAACGCGATAGTCGGTCGTAGAAGATAGATCTATGGCGATTCATGTCGATCTTTGATTATCCTGCCATTTGCGCTTTCCATTTTATCGCGGGGAGCATTTGCAAGGTATGGTATCATTTAAAACTGGACAATGAAAATCGCCACATAGTTGTTTTCAGTTTTCCATTATACTTCACTCGATGTATGCATGTATGTACATAACTCTTTTTAATTGTTTTTTGGTTTGCATTGTAGAAATTCGACCAAATGGACGCAATTCTTTATTGGTAACAAAAATGCAAAATCAACGACATTCTATTACACTCTATGGATAGACTGGGATTTACTTGTGATAGCCATGCCCATAACCACCGTAGCCGTAACCACTGCTGCCGTGACCACCGTAGTCACCACCTCCATGGCTACCCCCGTAACCGCCGCTACCACCATGACCTCCGGAACCACCAAAACCGCCGTGTCCACCATAACCGCCACTGTGACCGCTACCTCCATGGCCACCACCTCCGTAACCGCCGCCTCCATGACCACCACCTCCAAAGCCACCATAGCCTCCGTGTCCACCGCCTCCAGAGCTGCCTCCGTGTCCACCACCACTGGATCCTCCATAGCCTCCATGTCCACCGCCACTGGATCCACCATATCCTCCATGTCCACCACCTCCAGAACTTCCTCCATGTCCACCACCTCCAGAACTTCCACCGTGTCCACCGCCTCCGGATCCACCATATCCTCCATGTCCACCGCCTCCTGAACTACCACCACCGCCTCCGGATCCACCATATCCTCCATGTCCACCGCCTCCTGAACTACCACCGTGTCCACCACCTCCAGATCCACCGTAACCTCCATGACCACCGCCTCCGGAACTACCACCGTGTCCACCGCCTCCGGAACTACCACCATGTCCACCGCCTCCGGAACTACCACCATGTCCACCGCCTCCGGATCCACCATATCCTCCGTGTCCACCGCCTCCAGATCCACCAGAACCTCCGTGACCACCACCTCCAGATCCACCATAACCTCCATGACCACCGCCTCCAGATCCACCGTATCCTCCGTGTCCACCGCCTCCAGATCCACCATGACCACCACCTCCAAATCCACCGTATCCTCCGTGTCCACCGCCTCCAGATCCACCATAACCTCCATGACCACCACTACCACCAGATCCACCGTAGCCTCCATGGCCTCCGCTACCACCACCACCATGGCCGCCACCACCGCTGCTACCGCCACTGCCGTGACTGTAACCACCTTTGTGACCATACTCGTAGTGTTCATAATGGTGCGTCGGTTGTTCGTCCAACCCGATGCCGTGACCGTCTTTGTCGGAATCGTATTCTACATGGAAGTAGCTGCCGTCCGTAAGATAATCGGACTTATCGCCATCGCTGATCGGTTGATGAACGCTGTATTTACCGATCAAATCACTCACTAAAAACATAAAAAAGAATGTGAAATTAAATTAAAATTTTTGCGTAGAGTGTATATAAGAATTCGTCTTGGAATACGAATTACCGTCATCGTCATCGTCATGGGATTCCTTCTCGCTGCGGACTATCTTCGTAAGGCCATCCTTAATTACATAAGAAAACTTATACGTTGGATCGGCTTGGTTATCGACTTCCGCCGATTTTTCCTCGCTCGTCGCGTAAACCGATTGAATGAGGACGCAGGTGAGCGCGCACGCCCAGAAGAGGCACGAGAGCTGAAAAAAAGGTAACAGATAATGAAATAATGAAGCTTAATTAAATTATGTTATTTCAGCGAGTCACTAAGAATAGATATCGTTTATAAACCTTGGAAGCCATCGTTGTCTCCAAAAATATGAACCTTCTTGGTCCACCAAGCGGACTGATACCAACCAGATCATTCTACTCCGCTTTTATAGGAAAATACTCGCCGTTCGAATTACGTGACAATTTTTTTTCATCGAACCGCGTCCCCGCCTTGTTGTTTAATCGCATTCGTCATACTTGCACCTTAACTTCTCACTCGATTATTCAACGTCCCGTTGATCACGATTATTTTCACTAGGTTCGCCTCTCCTTCCTCGTGGCAATGGTAGTGGTAGTTGACAAAGAAGCGTGCATGCTTTAATCGACGACCGCATTGTCGTAATCCCGACTACTTGCGTTGGTAATACTCTCATCTGGAAGTTCAGTGCTACCGCTTAGAAACAATGAGCGAATCGGAGTAGCGTTAACGAGTTAATCGTGCATATCTAATTCGAGAACAATTAGCGGTAACGTTTAATATCCTGCCCTAACGTCTTTGAAACTTTCCCGAGTCGTTTTTCATCTGGAGAAAGTTTTCTTCGAGACCTATAGTCATTCGTTGAGCTGACGACAACTGTATGAAGTTTTAAATAATAACATCTTGAACAGTTCCTTCGCGAGGAAGGGTTCTCTTCTCGAGAAGAATAAGCGGAGAATTAATAAAGCTCGATGAAACATCGTAGATACCTATATCATTGTTCGTGAATAACGCTAAAAACTTAAACAAAGATAGAAACGATGATAGAAGACAACGCTGGAATTGAAATTAAATCTCGAAAGGTGTCGTTGGAGTGGGGTCATCAGTCGCTTCTCGATAAGGTACTTAAATATCTTGGAAGCTTAATGCCGGCGCAGATTCATGAACCCCGTCAGACAGCTATCGAGTTTCTTATAAGTTGCTCCGAACGATGAGAAGCAACGCGACGAGAAAAAGAAGCAAGAGGAAAAGAGAGAGAAAGATTTTCTCTCCTTCCAGGGAAAAGGAAAAGGGACAGCGTCTTGACGTCAATGACGCTGTTAAGACCCGTTAAAGTTCGTTAATCGATCCTTGGAAAATTCTTCGCTTCGACCTTCGTAGATGGTTTACTTGGCGTGAACGGTAAAGGGACCCGGGGAAATGCTTCTGAAGACAATGTCAAAGAATTCTTTAGAAAATCTCTCTCTCTNCCCTCTCTTCCTGTTCTTCTCTTTCATGTCCCTTCAACGCATCTCGGATTTACAGGCGATCGTTGCTAGCTGACAGTTGCCACGACACTTTACGGATACAGGAGTATCTCTCGTCCAGCTAACGCCTTCAGGGATCCACGGACCACTAGCCGTTCGAGTTTATCTGTGCCCGGAATAAACCTCCAACAGGACTAGAGACTGTATACTTCTCTCGTCGTAGTCCATCTGTCCGTTTGCTTCTCTTCGACGTTGATCTTTTGGGAATACCTGCTTGTTAACGTTTCTTCGCGGAGCAAGCCGCCAGAAGAGGATAGGGTGAGACAGAAACACAGAGGAATATGTATGTATATATACATACATATATATTACATACGATAGAGGCATGGAAAGAGCAGCTAGATCCAACGTGGTTATTAAAGTCCACTCGCCGGCTGATATTGCTACTCAACCGTCGCTCCAATTCCTCGTCTAACACAATAGCGAGTTAGTTCGAATCGTAAAGACCGATCTTGTCCGTCAAATAAGCGAGCTTAACGTTATAGAAAGTTTTTCGCATTACATGCCGCGCGAAACGATCCGTTTTTTCCTTTCCTTCGCATCGAAGTCACGCAATATCGGGATTCGCTCCGGGACGACCACAGTCACGGCGACGCGCGACGGTGTCGATGTGATGCGACAGAAAAATGCATGGCCTACGTGATAGCGAGTTGCCGCCGAGCCGGATATTAAATCGTAGCGGGTCAATTAATTATTTTCCGCGAAGAGTGGCGAGACCAAGCGAAAGTCACGCTTCGCGACGATGAAAGTTCTTAACAAGTGAGGAGAAGCTTTTCGAAGCGGTCGGGAAGCAACGGCCGCATTGTCGTTAGGCTTTCGTAGGAATATAACGATACCGGCGGAGCTTTTTTCGGCTATTTGCATATTCGTCGAACGAACTAACTGCACGCCGTGAGGAAAAACTGGGACGATTTACGGGCGGCCCATGTCGTGTCGATGACAAATATTCACAATTCGATGGCGCGATAAAACAGAATTTGCGCGGACGGGCTAACCAGAACCCTCTCTGAAAGCACACCCACCTTCACCCCACTTCCGCTGCCATCACCACCCACTCGCCCTTTCCTACTCCTCCTCTTCCTCCTCTTCATCCTCCACGTTTTACGTGTATCGCGAAAATCGATAATTTGTCACGTTGCCATATCGCGATGGCGTAATTAAGAGTCGGCGCCTCATGAATTACAACAACGCACGAGTAATTCTTGGCTTACCGCGCAATCTACGCAGCCTGTACATTCCTCGAGGATGTGACACAATTGGGCTATTATGGTCATTCGTTACAGCTCGTAATTACGTTCACCGCGACTCCTCGCGTTGTGTGTTTTCCCTACTCGGAAACAATTCGGACGCTTTGAGCTAATTGTTACCGTCTTGAGAACCGTTCTGTCTAATTCGTCGGAGTATCTCTCCCGAAAGAGTTTTGGATTGTTAAAAAAACCAAGAACCCCGTTTTGCGAGTTTGATACGTCCATGAAGATACGAACTATTTGATTCGACTCGTAGACCGGATATACTATACTTACTTATGAACATATCTCGCGTATTTTAACACCAGCTACCTTCCCCATACGACAGGTGTATAAGTTAGCAACGCGATCGGCTCGCGAAACGACGTGCCGGTTTTACGACTTTGCGGAGCCCCGATTCGCCCGCCGAGAGCCATTAAGCTTTTACGATCGATGATTTCCACGATGTATTTCTTGAGCACGCGAGTATCGAGATTCTTACGTACCTACAGGCTCGTCGGTAAGCCGTTTTCTTTCGTGGAGAATATCGTAGCATAAAAGAAACAGCGACGAGATAGAGGAAAACGCACGAAAGTAGTGAATAAAACTTTATATTTTATTAATTGATTCTTCAAAAAGTCATAGTTCCGACTTCTGTAATCGTATTCGTTGTTGTCGTGGACGAGTAGATTTCCGAATACGTTTACGAGTTCACGAAGCTTTACGATTTCCTTGGCGATCGTAACTCCCAGAAATAGTCGACGGTAGATCGTTAAAACCTTGTCTCAATCACGTGTGAATAGTGGGTCTCATCGACCGAACGCGATTGTGGTATTCTCTCGTCGCAATTATCTAGAACAGGTAGATATCTACTCTCGCATCCGCGTAGAAAGGCCATTTCTACGTTCTCCTCTATTTTCGATGCTTAATCAGTCTCGCGTCTTGCTCCACTTTCGATCGATACAAATTGATTCACGAGACGTTCGTAGACGGTTCGTCTCCTTTCTCCGATCGGATGAATGAATAATGACACGGGAAACGCGTCGCGAAGGAAAATTTCGGTGGGGAAAAATACCGAAGTTTTTTCAGCAACGAATGGGAATCATTGAGATCGATTGTTCCACGTTTTGCATAAAATATTCGCGGCGTGCGATTTCAAGCGAATGTCGACGACCTCGTCGAAACGAAAGTCGTAATGAATCAGCAAGAATCAATCGAGAGACGATGACGAGACGGCGATTTTTTCTAATCTCATTTCGCTCGCGAGAATTCCAATCGTTGAATCCAGTCGGTGATTCTACAGACTAGCACGTGCTAAAGAGAACGTCACCGTTTTTCGCGACGTGCGATACACGGTGAAAACGCTACTCTTCCGTAGGAATCTCTTTTCCGTAACAGCTGATGCTCGTTTGCGTTCCAATCGTGTCCATCTTCCGTTTCTGTGTAGACGATAGAAAGTTCACGGAAACAGTGAAAGCAGTTTCAGTTCTACGTGAGGAGACTAACGACTCGGTGAATCTAATCCGAAGCATGACAGTAGTTACGGTGACGCGATATCGGACCTGTCCAAACTCAAGCTACGTAAAATGGAATTTCGACGAGATATTTATGGCGCCAAGCAGCACGAAGCGTATCTTTTGGAAAATTAAAATCTGATTCGAGAAATTACGCGAGAATTATAAACGTCTATAGAAAATTATACAAAATTCTTTTTCTAACCTTTTCACGAACGAGAAAACGAACGCGTTTTTCGCTCCCGATTACTTATTTTTTAATTAATTCCCTCTTTTACGATAAATCGAGTTATGATCGACCCGCACAATCGTGCACAAGACTTCTCGAGACGTCGCTGTCGTCCATCTTCCTACTTTCCTTTCAACCGGTCTCCGCAGAATGCTCTCGAACAGCGAGATTGCTTTCCAACAATAAACTCGTTCGATTTATTTCACGAACGTTACCGTACGACGTTGGATGAGTGGGATTTTCGGATGCAACATCAAATTCCTGCCTTTTTATCGAGGGATTACGAGATATGCCCGAAATTTGTCATGCATATATTTTTCATGATAAACGTGTATCCACGGATTAGAATCTTTGTTTTATTACTCAAACGCACGAGATTTATAGAAATTGTCGATCAGTTGTTTCATAGTACTCATAAAACGTATATTATACTTTGCTTTTATACCTATGGGCGCGTGCTAGAAGGAATTGTAGAAGCGGATGCTCGTAAAATCTCGAGTACGTTTTGCCTTCTCGAGTACGTATAATTTACGTATATAGGAACGAAACTGGTAGCAAGTGCCGTTAAACTAAAAGACAAGATCTAATGCGAAATATGCCTGCTGAAAGCTGCCTCTTAGCGCCTCGCGATACCAGGAACCCTTTGCGTGGCTTACGTAACGCGATGACTCGATCCATCGACGTACTTCTGTATCACGCTTCTTACTTTAATTAACGACATTTTAGTTTGTATTTTATAATAGAAATTGTATAAGCGGCTACGGACTAGCAGAACACCTGGTAAAAACGTTAACAGGTTTATACCGTGAAATCATGTCGTGCCGTGGACGCGAAATGAAAAACCAAGAGGAATTCATTTCCAAGACGGTTTTACTATTCGATCGCGAAGAATATCGAACGCGTAAATACATTTCTAAATAGATCGCTCGATATCGATGCTCACATACGCGAAATCGTTCATTATTTTGGCCCATACGCGCAAAACCACGAGACTATCGTTCACGTATGCCCGTGTATAGCCCTTTCTCTTTCGTTTAAATATTTCCACTGAAATATTCATGCGAATCGTGGGGAGATGCCTTCGACAATAAACTCGGCCGATATATTGCCACTGGTACCTTCGACAAACCGCGGAGGAGCAATCGATTACTCGAAGCATAGGAGGAGGCTGCGTCACGCCAATTTCTGCTGACGTTCCACGTAGCACAATGGAATATTAGAATTCTTCTGTCTTATTTATACCGGTTGATGGTTAAGGCGGAAGTCTGCGAGTAATATCTTTTCATATTCTCGCTCGCTTTATAAAATGTGCAATCTCTCGTTTTTGAACGCGAGAGAAAAGGGAAAAAAAGAAGATTTTCTACTTTGACTTTCCAACAAGGCGAACACACTATGTCGATACGATCCCCCCATGGATTTTATAGTTACTTATCGCGTGGATCGACTCGAACGTAAACTCCGAGAGGCGAACGAACGAACGAACGAACGAAGACAGTGTACTTCGTATAGGTACCTTTTTATATGCTCAAAGCGGAACGTAAACCGAGAATGGACGTTCGTGCAGGGGTACCGAAGTATCCACGCTTATACTTTATGACGTTATTTATTTAGACTCCCCTTATTTTTACCAACGTAATAACTACTTTACGATTGACGGTTTAGTTAAGAGGTAAAGAATACTCGCGTCTCGAGAATAGTTCCGTTGGGTGAAATTTTATGCTTCGGAAAGCTCACGAAAATTTCATTCGTCATCGCATTATCAAACGAAACATCCTTTGACACGTAGTACCGTTCATTCTTTCTCTCTCTTTCTCTCGCTCGCTCTTTGGGGTGAGAGCACTTAAAATATACACGATGTCGCGTTCCGAGCTGCCCTATCGAAGGGCAGGGAGTCCGGTGAAATATTCAGGCGAATTCGAGCGGCTTCCAACAATAAGCCCACGGGATGTGTTCCGTCGGACTTTCGTCGGATATACGAGCGATCGATTATCGCGACGGGAGATACACGAGTATCTCGTACGACCCCACGAAAGTACCAACGACAGATATGTATCGAAACTTGTTCCGTTGTTTATTCGAGTCGTCGTAAAGCTCGGAGAAGGGAGTAACCAACCCTCCAGAGCTGACGTTTCGATTTGCTCGTTAACGATCACGGTGTATTACCATTATGTTAAATTTGTCGGTAAAACGTAAAGTGAAAGAAAGAAGGGACGGAAGGAAGGGCAAGGAGGAAGGAGAAAAATCTTGTCACGCAAAGTTCATTTGCTTTCGATTCGCGTGTTAATTTGTACTGGCCGAGTAAACTAGATGTTTTTTTTCAAAAAACAATGTAGCCTCTTATACGTCGCGAGGTAACTCGATCACGCACGGAGTCCCGGGTGTCCGGAGGAGAAATTTAAAAATGCAAACGAAGGGTCACTTACAACGCGCGAACCAACGTTCTCTTCCTCCTCCTACTACTGCTACCCCCGACCATTTTCGCTTCGGAAGAGAAAGCAATTAGCGCTTTACTCCGCAATTTCGTTTCCTCGTTTACATCGTAATTTCCGACTCTTTTCGTTTCTCTCTCTCCCTCTCTCTCTCTCTCTCTCTCTCTCTTTTTTCTGTCTCGTTGCCGCTTTCCGTTGGCTGATATTTCGGAAACGTTTGCCGGGGCATCTCGAGATAGGTCATCGCAGTCGCAGAAATTCTTCGGATTAAATTGCTAGGTAATGGAAGCCTCTAGGAAGATCGAGTTCGAGGAAGGTCGACGGTGCTGGTGGTTGTGGTGGTGAGGAGGGGCCGAGGCGGAGGGTCGATGGCGCGAATTCTTTATGCAGGAGGTGGTTCTCCAGAATCGAGTGAGCCCAACTCATTGCACGGGAGTTCCATCGGGGAACCGAATCGATTCTTCGCGTATTGTCACCGTTACAGGATTTCTCTCTCTCTCTCTCTCTCTCTATTTCTCTCTTTCTCTCTTTCGTCTTCTTGCGATGAAACGAAATGTCGCAAGGAATGGAAGAACGAGAAAACGAGAAAACCACGCTTCTCCGTGCGTATCGTGTAACCCGTTCGCATACTATCCGTAGCGCTAGGTCTTATAACGCTTTCTCGTATTTCGTACGCTCCAGTATTTCGTCACTCGACGATCACGACGACGGGAACTATGACGACAAGTCTAGTGGCAACAATGTAGACGATCGTTTTTGGCTTATGTAACATCGGTCGTGTTACTTTGTAAGCGTTAATCCAAGTACAAGCAATGTCTTATCGCGCAACGATTAAGTGCAACTAGAACGAGTAAACGGGGTCTTAGCTCGCGTAATCCTAGAGAAAGGATACTTTCGATCCTCCGGCTTGTGAGACACCACAGCCAAGAAGTAAGGTATAGTATAAGTACAGAGAAGTTTCCTCTCTTCCTTCGAGCGTTCATTTACACTTTTTATCTTCGTTTCTTCGATTCTTTCATAATCGGTTTCGTTAAAGTATCGGAAATGTAAAGATACGGTGTAATGTAACGGTGAACTTTTAAATTTTCTTCGATAACTCTTCACCGAGCGAAATAGAGGGGGGAAGAGTGAGAGAGAGAAGGGGGAAGGAGTCAAAGTCACTCACGAAGTCATTATAAGAAGCAATTACATTTCTTTTTACCGTTTGCTAAGATTGAAACAGCTTTTAGTAAAGCCTCTCAAACACGGCAAGTAGATGTCGTGAAATTTAATAGGGACAACTTCTTAGTTCGTCTGAATCATAGGAGAGTAGGTAACTAGTCCTTCCAGGTGTTTTTCTCATTAAACTACTTCATTACAAATTGACATATGTATACCGATGATTTTGCATACATCAAAGATCTTTGCAGATTAACTATTTTTGCAAGATAATTAATTACCTTCAATTCAAAATTTACGACAGTAACTTCACGGATATAATTATTAAGTAGTCGGCGAACTCGTTATAGTTTTCTCTACAGTTTCTCTTAAAGTTTCTGTAGGATCGATAAAAGCTACTCTATTCGAGTTGAAGAATTTAAGTCAAAATGGCATCACGAAATTCTTAGTCTACCTTCGGGCCATGAATAATGTCTACTTTATTTCATGTAGCAGCGTGAACTTTGAAAGTGACTTGAAACTTGAGCGATGGCTGACTTCGTTTTTTCTCCTCTTTCTCTTGGAGGCAAAAAATTCAAGCGTGGGAGGAAGAAGCGAAGCTTAATATATCGACCGAGCATAAACGGTGACTCGTATCCCTCGCTTAAAACGAGCGAATTTACCAAAAGTGTACGGTAGTTCGGTTGGAGAAAAAAGGTAAAGGAAAAAAATGAGTATGGGGATAGGTAACTACCATCGCGGAATGAAATCCTTTTATTACACGGCAAATGCAGTAAATACCATCTTCTTCTAACTCTCCATCTCTTTCTTCTCGTTTCCCCTTTGGTTGCTTTTACTACACAACCTTACGCGTTTCTCTCCTTTTTTCTTCTTCCTATCCCAACCCTTCCCATCCCTCCACCAGCCGGAAGCGACGGACCACGGTTTACGGATCCCCTCGTAAATGCTACATGTTACGAAACTGTGAACCTTCCTGGCGGCGTAATTTTATTAGGAGAAGAGAGGAACGCTAAAAAACAGAGATAGACACCAGGGCGAAGCACAGAAACGGTTGTGCGTGGGGAGAAAGTAAAAAATACATTCGCCTCCTAACGTCGGCGAACATTGCGAAGATGAAAAATTACGAGCGTACTTTCTCCCCGCCCGCCGCCCCGGGCAAATGCAGTTTCTCGGAAAATTTATTAAAATTCTTTTTTCCTTCTCATCCTTTCTCGGCTTAGGTAGCAACGAGGACGACTGCGAATTCCGCGTGAAATTTCGCTAATTATTCCGTGCAATCCCTATGCATTAAACGCGAAGATTACCATTGTAGAGAATGCGGAAAGTTTAACTTCTTATACGTAATATCTGTAACGCGAGATACCGAAAATATGATCAACACAATTCTCTGGAATTTCTTAGATTCGCCTTTTCCTCGAATCGCCCTTCGGTTCGTACTTTCGTCGAATTCCGAAGAAGTCGTTCGTTTTCGCATTGATACGACGAACGCCGAGCGCGTTCCAATGCATTCCGGAAAATTTTTCCTCCGGTTTATAGAACTCTCCTTCCAGTTCCTCCTTGTTTTACTCATTTTATCATTCATCAATTTTAGAGAAAGTTCCAGTTGGAATCGTGCGTCCTTATTAATAAAATCAATCTCGCTAAAAATGATTTTGCGTAGACCTATATACATAACTATATAAAAATGGAAATTTCGCGACACGATATTCCACTTAACCTCGATATTTTATCCTTAAGTAAAAATTCAACGTGAAAATTCTACTGGAACTCCGAAACTTTCTTTCTCTTTTCCGCATTTCCGCTTCTAATATCAATCCTACGTTAGCATGCTTGTCGCCGAGCTCGTCGTCGAGCTCAGCATAAGCTTGTGATTTCATGTAAGCCTGAACGCTTGTCGTAAACATGTTGGACAGCTTCATGTTGGTAGGTGCACGTTGAATACAGTGGAAAAGCTCTTACGCTATCTAGACTGATCCATTATCTAGCCCACTGGACACTTGTTTCATTAAATTAACATAGTAATCGGTGCTGTTATAAATTTTATCAATTAAGGTGACTTTTTTATAAATTAAAGAGACGAGTTCGGATAAACTTTAGTTTTTCGAGAAAAAGTATCCCGGAAGTCCAAAGGCGGAACATTTTTCTTCAAGAAAGAGGGAACGTCTGAAAAGCGTGAAAGCGTGGTTAGCTTGGCGACCGTTCGAACTCCTTATTTCAATTAAGTTAAAGTTCCTGGGGTCTGCGAATCGCTCGTCTGCTTCTTCCTTGAAAGAGCAAGTATCGTCGAACGTTCTTCCCTCGAGGTAACTTCGAAAATACGCTGGAGTTGGGCCACTGCTTTACCGAGGTAACATCTTTGCAAACGTGGCAGCAAGAGGGAGAGCTATCGAAGGAAAGAAGATAGAGAAGAAGAGAGAGAAAGAGAGAGAGAGAGAGAGAGAGAGAGAGAGAGAGAGAGAAGAGAATGAAGAGAGTCGCACGTTCGAAGCACAGTGCTTCCCATCGTAACCATTCGAGGGTTGGACCGAATCTCGTCCGTCCTGTAAATTTTATCTCGATGGCGGATACGCGTTTTGTACGCCAACGGGCGAACTCTAACGTTCCCGGCTCGTAGCTTGTACATCGTGAAAGGGTATTTGTGCGCTCGTGCTTGTCACTTCTACTCGGTATATCGGTTAACAACAGGATTACTGCCTTCCCCGTTTCTGGTTTTATCCTGCATCTGTTTTACTTATTCTCTCGTCTGGTTCTCCACCCTATTTCCACCCACCCACCGCTGCCGACACCGCTCTGATATTTATGGGAAAATGGATACGTTGAAAGCAGCGACTCGACAAACGGAACTGGCCGCGGCCGACAGTCGGATTTTATCTCGAATTTTGTTAGAAGGATCCTTTTATTTTAGAATATAAATTAAAGAACGAGATTTCTTCGATTAATTTATCATAACATAAGTATCGATAAGAAACGCGATCTTTTACATTTATTTTTTATCGTTTCTTTTATACTCAAAAGTCAAAATATAAGAATCACTTTACCTAAGTACACAATACCGTACTTCTATTGAAGATACGAAAAGTCGATGTTGTACTCCCCTTCGAGTCAACCCACGGCCGTAAACATAAACAACCGGTCGAGCTTTCGTGGGTCGAGAATACAGAGGGTAAGACCCAGTAAGCTCTCAGTCCTTGGCATCACCTTTGCCGGAGCACATCATCCTGCCTTTTGTACGGGTATTCAAGCAACGTTGGGATTTTTATCTTCGCTCGATCTTGCATATTTTATTAGTGCGTGATAATATTGGAACTCTTAGAAAAATTGGGTCTCCGCACGCAGCAACTTCCATACGATGAGACTCGGGTAATCGATATTGTTTGCCAGGTAAACATTTATGTAAATTATGTAACATTAATGTAAATATTGTAAACAACGCAAATATTGTCGACCTAATCTGCTACGTTGTTTTTATTATATTCTATGCATATACACGGTACATTGTTTAATATAAAAATTAACATAACTTTAGTCAACATTTCAGATTACTGTTCACGTAAGTACTTAATCATCGGTGTCGCCACTTTAATCGTTCATTAACCATCTCGTAAGTATATTGAAAGTTACGAAGTAGCTGCGTGTACGATGCGAAAGATTAATTATCGTCCTTGAGTTTTTAACAAGGTATCACGATGTCGCGTACGTATGCAGCTGGCTCTCTCAAAACCACACGTCTGTGTCGTTATATTCGCAGACAAGAAAAGCTTCCTCTCTCGAAGGCAACGCGACTGCTGTTTGATGTGGAGCAACGTAAACATTGGTTTTCTCGTTGCAAGCTGCATAATTGCAATGTCGAAAATAAACTCGGATAAAGCGCGAAACATAATTCTAGTTAATGTTCACGAGAAGAAAAAAGTAACTCGCGTAACTTTCTTTACATGTTTTTTAATATGTGCATAAAAATCGGATCACTTTTGATATAACATATTCGTAAACTTCGTAACGTCAGGCGTAATATCCCTCAAAGAATTGACAAGCATCGATCGACTTTCGATACTCGAAAAAGAACGTCGATCAGGATTTCTTTTTTTCTTTTCATCCTTCTGATTTCCAAGCAGGCGCGAGACGAACGAGCGAACATCTCGTATCGATTTTACGTTACCACTCCGGGGGCTGAGTTTTAATCGACGAAAAGAGATCTACGTTTGATACGCGGTTCCATAGGAAAATATAAAAAAGGTATAGAAATCGAGGTACTGTGTACCATCGTCGTAGGTAGTTCTCACCGTGGAATTCTTGCGAAGTCGGTGACGACTATGGCGAAGAGGAGACCGTGAAAGAGAAGAGGAACGTCGGCTGGTTATCAATCAGCGTCGCGCAACGTTAATTAATGAGGATAACAGGCGCGAAGCAAAGAGGTGAAGGAGGATGAGGAAGTGTAAGTGGAGGAGGTGGAGAACGATGGGGAGGAACGCAAACGAGGCTCGTTACAGGGCACATCGTCGCGGTGTTACACGCAAACGGCGGAGTCGAGCGGTTTTAGCGGTTTCAAAAGTAGTCCGCCACGCTCGACGACGACACCGAAGTAAAGCCGGCTTTGAGTTTAACCGCGGCCGTCCTCTCCGATAAACTTTACGCTGCGTCGCTCGTAGAAGGAGGATCGAAAACGAACGAGAGGCTTAGATTAAAAGATCGAGAGAGAGAGAGAGAGAGAGAATTTGAAAAAAAATCAAGAAAAAGTCTCGTTTCCTTTAACTTCTCATCCGTCACCTTTTCACTCAGCAGATTTATTATTTCTCTACAGTATCGCATTACAAAACCCATCAACTACTATTTCATTCTACCCGATAATCGATGTTCCTCCTCACCTAATTTCAAACTTTTCTTTTATCTCCCGATCGTATCGAAGAGCGACGACGCTCTTTCTTTCCACCGACGACGCGACGGTTAATTCGATATTCGTCGAGAGAAAAGCGAACAAAGAAGGGGGAGGACATAGCCGATTTTTCCGGATACTCGTAGCACGGACAACGCCCTCCGTCAGTCTCGTTTCAGTCCTTTTCTCTCGTAGCCAACCCTCCTTTTTGCGAGAGCTCGAGATGCGGGGCGTGCGCGCGATGCAACGAGATGCAATAGTGGCTTATAAGTACACTCATGAATAATGCAGTAACGCAAACAAAAGTGCCGAGCGAACTGCCGCCTTGCTATATAATACCCGTGTATTTTACGTACACACGAACGAAGTAGCTACGCTGCCGCGTAGGAGGCGCATAAAATCCTCTAGCGGGAGGAGAAAGAGAAGTGGTGGGAGATGTAGATGGGAAGGGGCGGAGGAGAAGGGGTTATACGACGAAGAAGATTTAAAAGAATGTTTATCATTTTTATTTCGTACATCTCAGCAGTCACGCCCGTGAAATTTGCGTCACTCGATTTATAATATTATAACACTTTCGGGGACGAAATCGTCGTCTTGACCGGATTTCATAGGTCCCTCGTAAAAGTTTGAAAACTCAACGAAGATCGGCCCGTATCGCTTTAAATATCGTCGCTTTTAATATCGTCGCTTTTGTTCCCGTATCGTCATCGAAGCGTTCGAGAGCATTACTCGAACGTCGATCGTCTTTCACGAGAGAAAGGAACTCGGAGACGATCGTTCGAAGTCACAAAGCAGGTGGGTACGAGTGACGTCCATGACAGGTAAGGTTTAACGTCACTTCGATGCCCGGACCGATCCGAAGAGAAGGAAGATAATACACCGATCGATTCCATCGATGGATCGGAAAATTGCAAGGAGAATTTCCAGGAACAATATCCGTCCGCTCGAAACATCCGTCGCGTCATCGGGAGATCGGATTTACGAGAACACAAGAGGAATTATTCCGGTCAGTGACCCGTTCTTCCCGTAGCACGAATTCGATCGCATTATCTCCTCTTCTACGAAACAATTAATTCCTCCGGTCTGCGAGCGAGCGCGCGTTGCACTGCTCGAATGGATTATCCTTGTTAAATAAATCGAGACAGCAGATATCGTCGCAAGTAGGTACTATCGATGTTACGTATCTATCGATGATAAGCCTCGATGTCGATGGGTGTACGTATACAAGCTTTTAGCGTATCCATATGGAAAACGTGACTTAGGGGTCGATCGTACATATACATATTTCAGAAGCGTATCGATATCGAAGGAACGATTAAAAGCCGTCTCTCGCCTCCGTTTCTTGCGTGTAACGCGCTTGCGCTCGTACCCGCTCGCTTGAGACACTTTGGAGCTCCTTTGCGAGCCGTAAATCTCGTTTCTTCCCGGAGGATCGGCCATATCCCGCAGCAACGGAGTATTTTCTAACGTAGGCCATCACGATTTGTCGATAAGAAGAAGTATCTACGTGCACGAGGGACGCCGAACCTCGCGCCATTCACTCGAGAAGAACGAGTAGATCTTTGAGATACAATACGGTGTGTATGGGCATATGTGTGTGTTAGCATCAACGAGAAACGAGAGATAAAGAGAGAGAGAGAGAGAGAGGAACTTTAGACGAGAAAGATGATGGAAATAACCTACGCGTAACCTCCTATCCGTTTTCTCCTTTTACTTTTCCCGTCTCTATTTTTTCTCTTATTCTTTTCCTCTTCTCCCTGCTGATTTTACATATTTCACGTGAAAGGACATTTCTTTCTTACATAATGAAAGAATAACAAGCTTGTTACGTTATCTATTCCCGCAAACTGAGAACGCGACAAAGGTGAAAGGGAAAAAGTGGAATATCGATAAGAGTATTTTAATATTACAAATCTCTATTCTCTCAGCCATCCGACATCACCTCGAATGCACGAGATTTTCTTAATTGAATTAAGATCACTGGTTCGATCAGTTAACTTCAACTCCGTCTCTATTCTTATAAAGTGCAATAGGGGTCTGGGAAGAAGCCAGTAGGTTAGTATTAACTTTAATGGATAACGAGCACGTAGCACGGTGGAGTTTACCGTGAAAATGGTTTAATGGACGCATCGCGTTAAACGCAGCGAAATACTGCGCGAACGTGTAAAGCTACCGACCGAAAAATGCGCAAAGGCCTTGTTCCTGGAAGTAACCGTTCGAGCGTAGCTTACTCTTCATCCTTTGTTCTTTTTGGTTAATTACCATCGGCCTTTTTAGTCATGAATCAAAATTAATAAGATTCAGCGCGCAGGACAACGAGCGAGTTCGCGTTCCCGATGAATTCGAGAACACACCGTAGTTCATATTTTACGGTTAAAGTGGAATATCGTAGCGCTAGTATCCCCTCGCTGTTCCTTTTCGATTTGTTACCGTGGATTCGTGTACATCCTCGTAAATACGAGATTTTTATTCGGGCTCTAAATGTTCGCGCAAAGGCGAAAGCTTTTCGCGCGTATGTAACACGCGCGATGCGCGCGTGCCCCGCGGCCTAGCACCGTGGCTTTGTGCTTCTTCGAAACGGAAATCGATCGGCGCCTCGAAGCCGGAAGGCCTTCGTAAATAACGATCGCGATACGAGTGACTTGGATTATCCGAGGAAGCGTAAATCCGTAATGCGTGTTTTCTACGACCGGGCCCGAGACATTCTCGCGAGACGTCTTTTCTTTATCCACTGATTTTACGACGTCACGATTTTATGCGTTACTCCCTTTACCTTTTCTCCCTTTTCTTCGTGCTCTTCTTCTTTCTTCGCTTTAATTCTTTGCTAGCCTTTTCCTCTGATTTTAG
>JAIFRP010000021.1:6157816-6186062 GCA_032403825.1 Odynerus spinipes | reverse complement strand
GAGAGAGAGAGAGAGGGATAATATATACATGATACTAATATTAGGTGGTGACATAAATAAGTTCGGCTGTATTCAATTCTTCTTTATTTATTAATAAATTAAAGAATTACATTTAATTAATTATATAATTTCCGTTATTATTTATGACAGTTTCCCGTTTTAAAGATAATACATCAGTACCATCCGAATCGAATTTGTAGAATTAAAATATGTTTATTTTTATGACCGAACTTATTTACGTTGGAATCTAATATACATATCTCGCGATATAATGCGATGAATTTTCCTTAGATTAACGAACGACTAATATTACTTTAATCGTGCTGAAATAATTGTCACGAATCTTTATCAACATGAGAATAATCGAATTCGTAGTAGAAAATACAAACAGTAAAATATTTGTAATAAAAACCTTTTTATTTTTACCAGTAAAACACCAGAAGTACAACACACAGTGGTAAAAACCGATTCGTGAAATAAAAATAAGCAAACGTTGGGTTTATTTTCAACGTTGCTATTGAAACAAAACAAAAAAGGATGCTAGCAAACACGTATGTACGTGTGTAAGCACAATACTCACCGTAAAGCGGCATCGCTGCGGATTTTCAAATTTTTACTTTGCGCGTTACTCGGGGAATCGCGGTCGGTCGAAGGTTTTAACATCTCGAAGGGGAAATTAATGCAGCTTTCCCGTAAAATCGATTCGAACGATCAGTTAGAAGTTCGCCCCCACCTAGGAGGGATCCTTTATTTCTGTCGTAAAATTTCGCCGATCGGGGAGTCAATCTGCGAAAGCAGTCGTGCATAAACCCTTTCGCGACGACTTTGGGATTCGTCGCGGTTTATAGCACGAAATTTCAGCAGAAATTTACCGCTTTCATTCTACTTTAAATTTTCTTCTTTTGTAGCCCTACCTCCGCCTTCCCCACCCCTAGCCACCCAACCTCGACCGGTTCCTTCGCGGTATTAATAAGTACTTAACATCTTAACACACAGCCAAAATCGATTTAACTCTGAGCCTGTAACGAACGCGTTTGTCGGATGTCTGATAATTTAAGCGAACTAATTAAACGGGTTGACTCGGGCAAACGCGTAGATGAATTTTCCCGGCTGCTACAGACGCTACTGCTGCTGCTGCTGCTTGTAATATCGTGCACAATATTTGCTTGGTTACTGGTGGAAAACAGCGAAGGAGCTTAGTGGATCTACCGTGTACGATGGAATCGGTCGCGGTAATTACACTATTTAAAAGAATCTGTAAAATAGCGATATTACTTAACGTTAATTGCTTCTCTTTTATTTCACCTCGGGCTAATTATTTCAAGATTTCGATTTTCATAATTTCTCCCCTGTCGATACATATAAGCAGCTATACAATGTAGTTCTTCAGTGTTCGAAAAACGCTCGCGAAGGAGAGGCCGATGCTTTCGAGTGCTTGAATTTTCTCACCCGCTCCGATTTCTACGTAGAAATATTAAGCTCTTCGCGTAATGTCCAAAAGCTGTCGAGTTGATGGAACGCTCTTTCCGCATTCGTCGCTTGCCAAATTTTTCCCAGCTTTCGATTTGCGTATATACATACACATATATCCGCGTGAGCTTTATACTAAAATATTAAGAATCGGCGCTGACATCGAAGCGAGTTTTCGGAGGAACGACGAAAGTCCTTCGGGATCGAATTTTCCCTAGAAATATTTTGCGGTTGTGACTCTCACCGTTCCGCCGTCGTCGACGCCTGGAAAAATTCAACGAGCGAGTGGATAGCGGAGGAGGAGGACTATCGGTAATGCTTCCTGAAAATCCACCAATTCATAAGGATTAAATTTATTCATGGAATCGATTAACTTAGCAACGCGAGCCGAGCGGGCGAAGTCGGCTCGGTTGACTTTTCTCGGAGGTTTCTTCTTCCCAAAGTCGTTCGACGAACGGTAAACGCTCTTGGCACTTTCTTCGAGTGACTTCGAAGAAACGATATGCACGTCGGTGAGCCAGGAAAGTTCGAGTAATTCTGTCAAATTAATTCCATGAATCACGGAACGCGAAGCGAGCTAACGTTAAATCCAGCATCCATCCAATAACATGGATGCTTCCTTCTGGTTGACGAAGTCGATTTCGAGATCGCGTCGAAATACGTGTCATGGAGTATCGTAAGAACGATGATGGAGGATTTCGAGTCGAACATTGACAAAGGTTTCCACAAAGTTGGCATTCATCGAATTTTTTTTTTATTATTAATCTGTTCGATTGTCGCGTACATACCACATCCACCGTACGTGTCTCTATTCGGTATTTCAAAAGTTAGCTCGAACTATGCGAACCGCGACACAACTAGCTCTATTAAATTCGTATATGCGATAGTCGAATTCCTCTTTTCGCGTCGTAATTCGACAGAGAGATTCCATAAAAGTTAGGAAACCGCACAAAGAGAGAACGAGAGAGACAGAGAGATCGAACTCTCCCTGGTTCGCTTTAATGCCAGCGGCCGGCCGCGCAAGCGCGAATAGGGTCGATGCCACGGTACTATACTAACGGATTTCAGGCCAACTCTTAGCCGACCCGGAGCCGGTGCTCGTTTTCTCTATCCGAACTCCGATAGAGTAGCACCTTTGTCTATTTTTCTCGAAGAGTATTTATTCTCACATACGAATCGCGTGGTCTGATTTCCTCGATCGTGATCTATCGATCGACACGATACGATATACAATTGACGTCTTTCGTAATAGAACTTTCTCTCGTTCTATCTCTCCCGCTCGTTTCTACTGTTCCGTTGACATTCGAATTTTTATAAAAGTGAGCATCGACACAGAGACGCAAAAAGGGACGCGAGATATTTTTTAGCTCGGCGAGAATTTTCCGCGGCGGGGGGAGGAGGCAATATCGGAAATATCGTGGAACGCAACAGAGGCCGGGTGCCCGTGTCAGAGAACAAAACTAAAATTTACGCGAAAATTGTGCGAGAATTATTATTTTCGTGCGGCACACATTTCTGGTCAACGGTTATCAAATCGATCGCGCGAGATCGTGGGTGTTCGCTGCGGGTCGAAAAAAAAATCGTCGCGCCATACTTCGCCCCTATTCGTAATCTGATTAGAAGTGACGTTACCCCGTGCGGGCCGGGAAAAAAAAGTTGGCGTATTTTTTCTTCCTCCGGCGTAATTATTTTTTATCATCACCGTTATCTATACCGCTTCGTGTATATTCCATTACCCCGTGGAAAATCATTTCCCATTCGGGTATAAACGATAACATTTTTGTTGGATAAGTTTATAGAAATACATACGGTCTCTTGGAATACGTATTTATATTTAACATTCATACACTTTCGTATTGATTCCTTTCAAACGACGCCAATTGCTCGTTTTCGTCAGAATAAATAAACCCCACCTATCACCCATGCCCCTCACCCTCTCATTGCATTTTAGAATACGCTTTCGAACGTACGAATAAAATTTCTCTTTTGTCCGGTAAGCTTTAGAATTCATTTTCGTTCAACCCGAAAATGAGTATTTTCAGTGGACAATGACCCAACGAATAGTTTCTTTTTTTTTTGTCGGGGATCAGCGCTTGGAGATTCAATCAGCAGCTTTGATAAATTCCTCTCAGTTCGAATGTCGATTGGTTTAAATCGAAGATTACCGTTCGACTGATGCGACGTATGTGGAGTTAAATGGACTTCGAGTCACGATAATAGATAATCTGACCGATAGCTCACAGGTAAGTTAGTATAATGGACTAGAAATAGAAGTGGAAGATTAAACCATAAGTTCTGGCGAAAGTCTCGTGCGAGATCGCTGCTACAAATTTTTCTATTAACGTAACTTAACGGGATCTTTTATTTCAGGATAAGAAAAAGCACTTAGCGTTGGGTCGACAGGGGTTACGAGAATTTATTCGCGAGAGGAAAAAGAAAGAGAATGAGAGAGAGGGAGAGAGAACACGATTTCCGTGCGTCAAAGCGGGGCCAAGCGTTTCTCGAGAATCACGAGCTCGTAAATTTCGCTCGTATTGAAAGAACGGAAACGTACGACGTGTTCATTAATTCCTCCATTTCTCGTAAACGTTTCTCGACTTTCGTATCGCGTGAAAGCGACTCTTATCGATGTATCAGGGAGGATGTGCGGGCCACTGGAATATTCGGAGTTCGGTGAAGGGAGTGGAGGAGTCGAGTCTGCTCGTCCACTCCACTCGCGAACCTGTCGCACCGCGCTCGTTCGCCGCAATGGCTTCTTGCTTGCTTTCGAGTATACACACTCGGTTCTAAATCGAATCGTCGCGTAGAAGGGAAATTGAAATACGAAATCGCAGAGCGGGGAAACTGTATAATCGACTGTGGAGGAGACCAGACAAGATTGAGAGGAGGGAGGGAGTGAGGAAGGAGAGGGTATGTGGATATGAAGAAGGTACGAGTAGTACGAAATGATAGCAACCACGAAACCACCTTTTCGAGGAGGATCGCATAGCGGAAAGATGACACTCGCATACTTTGTAATTTCAATTTTAAACGAAACGAGCATACTTGTATACATACACCACTGCCGTCGGGTTTGTAAAGCTTCAAGTCTGAAAGACGTAAAGTCGATTATTATAACTCGTGGCGTGTTCTTGCTCGGAGAAGAACGCGTACGCGCGTTCTCATCTCGCTGCGTGAAAATCTGGGGCATCGACTTCCTGACTTCGCCTCTTCCACGCACACACACGTATGCATACTTATATATACATATACACATCTTACCTTGACTGATTTTTCCTTAGAAACTGAACGTCTTAAAGTTATATAGACTTTGACTAAATAACCGATAAACCTATGGCGAACCCCCTACACGAAGCAGTTAAACGGTGAGTTAAATTCGACTAAGATGGAAATGGTCCCACCTTGTTGACTCGAAAATACGATCTATCTCGCGAGCGACTATGGATTCCAGCGTTTTAAAGGAGGGAGCATACTTCGAAGCGGATGTTTGAGAGATTCGCTAAGAGCAAGCCGTTATTTTGGTGTTCGATATCTTCTCGAAGAGAGTATTAGGAGTGTGCGAGTAAAAGAAGGAGAGAGAGTGAGTCTTGAGGTGGAGCGAGGGTAAACACCAGCGTTGTTGGTCGGGGCTAATGCGTTAAGTTAAACTTACTTGAAGAGCACTCGGAACTTGGACCCATAAATATCGTAGATTTTTTCAAAGCCGCCGAACGCTCGTATTACATTATCGTTAGTGCTCCCCTTTAGCCCGAACGCCCTCCATTTTCTCCAGAGATCGCTCGTGGAAGCCGGCGTGCCGAGTATCGTTCCACTTTCAACATTTTTTTCCAAACGCGAGAGAATAATCGAGCCTCGCGCGAGCAAAAGTCGAAAGAATAAAAAAAAAGAGCGAGGGCCTCGAAAAGAAAATGGAAAGAAGATAAATCCGGCGGGAGTGATTCGATTCGAAATTGGTTTTCTGGTGGAGAGCTCGTGCACTTTTATTTTCTCGAAATCTTTAATCTTTCTGATCGAACGGAACTCAATCACGACCGAAATGGGCAAACGGCCGTTTACTGCTCCTCTCCTCCATGGTCCTCCTTTATGATCCATCGATCTCTCTTGACGCTACTTCCCGCAACTTCCTCGATAGCATGTTTACCGTTCGTGCTCGCTAATTGTGTCGATAACTCGATCGACGTGCACCTACCTTCTTGTCTCGCCATCTATAATATCTCGATCTCCGTTCGTTCCTTTTAACCGAAGCCCCTTACCGCACTTTAACTCGTTCCAGACCCCCATTTGATTTCATTTCCACCGAGCGAACGGATAATGCAATCGTATCAGAAACTTCGAAAACGATCATTTTCACGGTACGAAGGAAAAGGTACGTACATACTCCTCCGTGGGTATCCTCTTTTCCCGTTCCACTTTTTCTCGTCCCTCGAGTGATCTTCCATCAGGAGAATGCGAACGAAGGAATACGAGTCCTGCCGAGCGTGTGTTTGCCTTTTCTGTGATTTTCATAAGACCGTTCGACGGCATTAAACCTTCTGTACTTGTTATACTAACGCACGTGAATAATGAATCAAAAAGATATGAATGTTTCAGGAATACTCGTTCGAGTCCTTTGATATTTTTCAAAGCTGAAAAGGAGGACATTTTTCACCTACCCACGCTGGATGAAAAGAAAAGCAACTTTTTCTTTCGGCACGATAGTATATAGTACATACCTACGTACACGCGTGTATCGGAAATTCCCGGAGGACGTTTGGAAGTTTCAACGAAAGGCGAGGCGTTTGAGATTCTCGTACTGGAAGTACAAAGCGCGCATGTGGTACTGCGCCGAAAAAAAGAAACGAAAAAAGAGAAAGAGAGAGAGAGAGAGAGAGAGAGAAACCTTCTTAGCGGTATGAACATCGTACGCGTGACTAGAGTACTTCGACCGAGTTGGAAAGGAACCGTGCTCGTGCCAAAGGTAATAACGTACACACGAAGCAAAAGAAGGGAAAGCTTCGCGAGCGGCAAGCACTGCTCTTTCCCACGTAAAACTACGCGAATTATTAAGTTCACGACACTAAATAACCAGCAAAGAGAAAGGAATATTTGACTTCCCAAGATAAGAAGAAATGAATTACTTTATCGTCGAGAATTTTTTTTTATTTCCTTTCCCCCCGAGTCCAACGTCGTATAACTCAGCTTCGTTACGGTCAGACCAAAAACCAATTTCCGAAGGCTCGCGAACGCATCTGCATAGAGAATTCACGAAGTGGCTCTTCTCGGTAAGTAGGAAATAATGAATGACAAAAGAGGAGTAGGAAAAAGAAAATGAAGAAGAAGGAGAAGAGGCAAAATCGAAGTCGAAGTAAGAAACTTTATTAGGTCTTGAATTTGAAAAGACCACAGAAAATATGAATCTCCATATTAAGCTCGAACTCTCCATTTTAAATAATGCAATTCTCCTGCAATTTCGATCAATAAGATGGAGATTCTCCTACCGTTTCTCCTCCTAACGTTACGGCAGCTAACGAAGCAAGTTTGGCTGCGAGCAGGGAGATAGGAAGAGAAAGAGGGGAGAGGAAAGGAGCGTATTGTACATTATATAGAAGCGTATGCCAGTTGATAGTCTGAGAGAACTTACTCGGCGCTGAACCTTCGAACGTCGACGATGCGTGCTGAATTTTTTTAGCTTCGCCTTCTGATTTTTCCAGCGTTATTTCCTTCTCCGTAACAAAGACAGAGATACCTTATCAGGAAAAAGAATCGATTCGCAACAAAAGGTCTTTCCCCTCGTTAAGAGGCGCAACACGGTTCAACGAACGAGCGAGCAATATCAAAGGCGACATTTTTCCGCGAGAAAATCGTGGAATAAGAATAAAAACGGATTTCCCAACGGCGGTTTACTTATGCACCTGTCCCCTTCTCGAGTGCGAGTCACGTGCGCGCAGTTTGCGGACTTTACTATACATTTGCGTTACCACTATTTCCTGGCGGACGTTTACGTTTTACGCGGTTGAAACTCGCGAGGGAAATGGAATACGGAAACGTCCAATGAATTCTTTCCACTTGTACATTCTGGCAAAAGGGGAAGAGGAGACGAGGAGAGGGGAGAGGCGAAACGCCACTACGTTCTCCGAATTATGCTGACTTTTTACGATCTTTCGTTATCATCCCTCCATATTATTCATCTTTAATATATCGGTAGCTCCAGTTTCCAACTAGTTTGTACATCGTACACGTAAATAGTTTACTATTTTATGTTGATAATTCACTTCAAGTTAGACGCCTAAGTCCGATTAGAATTATAGGTGTGGGAGGAGCCGTCAGTCTCTCCTAAGCACGGGGTCAAAGGGGGAACAACTCAGATCCTTTAGATTCCCCACAACCCTCTCTCGTGATGCATATCCTAACGGGTGATTCCAGGGAAAGGCCAACGTGGTTTTAATCGGTGAAAATCCGACAGTACTCCGTCAACAACGTCTGATGTCTTTTACATATTTCTTCCACGTAAGAAAAGAAGTCCGATTACAATAATCTCGAACACGAGAAGAAATGATTAAGCGTACCGTGTTAAGTTACACCCGATACATATCTCATCGATGTAGTCAGCGTAAAAATTCGATTCTCGATAGAATTGAAAATTTATAGTCATCCTCGAGTGTCGCCCATATGAATTTCTTCTGTTCGAAAGAGGGCAGATATATCCGCACGTACCCAGGGTATATAAGAAGCATGTAGTTCACAGAAAGATAAGGGTAAGAAATCAAAGAGAGGTAGAGAGAAATGACGTATCCACCTTCAAAGATATTTCGCGATACTCGTACAACGGTAATGACATCAAGGTTAGGAGCCCTAAGAGAAGCGCTGACAAAAGAGCGAAATATCTTGGAAAGTCACGGCACGAAGCTTCGAATTCTCTCGATGAGATAGATGCGACGAAGTCGCGTCGAGTAATACCGGTAAAGGCTCGATATTGGCTGCACCTCAAAGCGAGGAGGCTTAAAAAAGAGGTGAATTAAATTCATGAGATAAAAGGCAATTTATTTAAAATGAATTCGAATAAAAGAGTGTAATGATCGATGGACCAATGTGCCCATATCGAGAACTTCACGGGAAAAAATTAGGCGAGAGCGTTAACTTTTAATTACTTTCTTCTAGTAATAAAAAAAAAAAATCATCGTCCCGAATTTTTTCCGTTTCGATTTGATCGCCTCGCTAATTTCCTTTATCTCGTTTTCTCCTCGATCTCGATATCCGATAATTCGACTTAATTCGCAAATACTACCTACACCGATCGAGTTTCAATTTCTGATTGATGTTCCGAAAACTCGTTTAATGTTTCGTTTACTCATTTCTTTGGCATTTCTACGCCGCCGAAAGCGTCGGCCATGATGCGGAACGATCGTTATTAACAACTAATGAAATAATGAACCACCGTATGCACTTGCATGGCAATTAGTACTAACTGCGGGCAAGGTTCTCTTACGAGAACGTATCGGTCAACCGACGCGCGATATTCCATCCCTTCGTTCTCTGTTACCAAAACCTAGACTATTTTGAGCTTCGTGTTGCGCGTTGGGAAAAAGACGAGAAAGTCAATTAATTACTTGCGTTAACTATCTGAAATTGGGTTTTTTCGACATATTGTAATGTTAATCTCGTTTGTACCTCGTTACGAGATAACGAGTATTTTTTTTCACCAAAGACACTGCTCATTCCAGAAATATTCGTAAACGTTCTACCTGTCGCTTTTAGGTTCGCGAATAAACGCGAAATTAGCAACAGAAATGTTCAAACTCGGTTGTCCCATTGAAACTTCTTTATCGACGCAGCAATAACGACGAAAGCGTATTCTCGCGTCTTGATCGTCGCGCACGCGTTACGTACGTATGCTCGCGTTTCTCTCTGACAATTTTCCGACGATGAGACAATAGAATTCCGACTGGAATACAACGCTGTTTAAAAGCGGTGAATCGTCCGCTGTCGGATATATTACGTGTACGTACTACTTACGTATTTAAATCTTATTCTCTAATAATTAGTGCACGTATATAAGTAGATAAATGTATTCTTTTGCTTCGAGAAGACGAAGGACGGATATAATAAATTTTGCAAAAGAAAACTATATTATACTGTTTACTCGTACAAGTTCTCGGAATAATGGAAATACCAAAAGAACGCGATATACTCAGCAATTTCTTAAGTCCTCTCGCTCTTTCATCCTATAGGCCTTTGCAACGATGTACGGTACGATAAATGGTAATTAGAACGAGGGAACGCTTAGCGCCTTCTTCAAAATTCCACGACAAAAAGCGTCAAGGCATTGTTCATAGACAGGAATTTCGTAAAGTATGGTAACTCGTCGATTACCACCCCTCTTCGAGCTTAAGAATAAAAAGCAACAATTATCCCGCATTCACTCGTAAAGTTCGTAACCTACTTGTTCGAGCATCGTGGCCCATTTGCCGGTCGCGACCCAGATGCTTGGAAAACACCGTTGACTACGATTCTCGCTAGATCGTCGTAACTATCTCGTGATTCGTCAGACCCGCTGATCGTCGACTCGAAAGTTTTTGAGAACGATAGTTCGATCGATCTTCAGCTTTTCAAAATTATTCGCGATAATTTGATACGTCGGAGCTTCGTAATACCAACCTAGCAACAGCATTGAGTTCCATTGCTACTGTTGCTACCGTTGCTAAGCTTTAGTCGCTCATCTCACGGCCTATTCAACGGACACACTTGGTAGTCTCGGTGATGCGCGTTCGAGCGCGCGCGCGCGCGCGGACACGGCTTAACGGCAGGCTTTTCATTAGAACGCGTGATTGATGAGGCTCCATCGTCCCGTGATATTATTTTGAGTAGGTGCGCGCAGTACCGAGCTAGGAGCAAGCTCCCATTATCTGTCGGTCCTTTTGCCAGCAACAGAGCCCAGCAACTCTCTACCTCTCGCCTACTCTTCCTCCGACCTGCCAAACTCACCCCCTAGAATCTCCCTCTCCTCTTCACTGAAACTTAACCATCCTTCTATCCAACAGAGAATAGAGTGAGAGAGAGGGAGAGGAGAGAGAGAGCATCAGTAGCAGCTCCAGGCAAGGCTTGTTTTTCTTCTCGCTCACCCCTATCAGGACGTTCGTTTGCATTTCGTACGAACGGTCAACGCTAATGGAAAGCACTTTTAACCGATGCTGCTAATGGAAATGCTCCGCCAGCGTAGTTCTTCGTTCGTTTCCCTCTAGCGTCGGTCCTTACGGTGACTCGAATCACTGCGAACGATTGATAAAATCCTTTCGAAGACGTTCGCTATAAATTATCGATGTTAATTTTGGACAAAATTACGACGAACAGAACGGCTGTGGACATTTTTATTCCCGAGAGTATATTTCTTTCCTGGATAATAAATCATAATGGCCGGTAAGAAATGGGTGAGCTTTCTCTAGCAAGTGAGCTAGCTTTAAGCGTGTAAGTTACCGCTCAGTAAGGCATCGATCTCGGCCTTGACGAATTTTCGTGTCGCTTTACCTCATTTTCCCTTTAACTCTCCCCGTAGGTACTTCCCTCTTCAGAAATTTGTCTCGGTCTTATCTTCGACGCTCGTGCCACGTACCTACCTATGTACGTTTTGCCGTGAAAGAGAGGAAACGGAAAGTTTTACTCGCTTGAGAGCAAACGAATCGATCCAAAAAGAAATCGCGTCTATCGTTCGGAAACTTCACCTTGTAACATTTTTAATTGTATTTATCTCATACAACCTACCCCGTGGTCTGTTTTTGTTAAAATAGGATAATACGGGAAATGTTTGGCAAAATTCTTTCGTTCGCGCATTCGAATGATTTCCTCGTGTGGGTAACCTTCGGTGTATATTCCTCAAACGTTGGAAACACTAGCGGAAATTCATAAAAGCCGAGGATAACTGGCTGCTGTCGAAAACAAGACCGAAAGCTCGTACGGTGGTTTAGCCAGGAAAGCCTTATGAAAGTGGATTCTCTGCGGGTAATCGGCTGTATGATTTATCGTAACCCAAAGGGTCTACCTTCATTTCTGGAACAGTCTAAGCCTCGCCGATCCCACTATGACTCAATCGAATTCTCTTACGAGAGTTCTATCGTTTGACGTTCCGATTCGTACTTCTAAGTTATATGGTAGTATCTCTTGAACGGTAGCTACGTAATTTAATGATCTTCGTGAATAGGTGTCCTACTTTCATTAATGAAATAATTGAAATTTATTAGATTATACATTTCCTTGTGTCCAGTGTAAAATTTTAACGCGATTTATAAATATTAGTTAATTGAAGCTGTTTAAAAGAATCCTCTCGAGGAAGAGGAATCTTCGTGAAGAATGGTCCTTACCCATGGGTCCACCAAGTTCGAAGGTCATAATTCCCTTTGAGAGTATTCGCCAAGCAGGATAGGCGTCAAGACGAGATACAGATAACGACAATGCGGGCCGTTCAGGATTCGGCCGACGCGATAGGTCGAAGGCTCGAAGAAACGATTTTTCAGGACGTCAATGTCGAACGAGGGCCGAACCTTTTAGCGCGTCGATGTGAGAGTCTCGTCGAGTGTTCGCCACGGCCGAGAACTCGCAGACCCCTCGAAGTCTCGATGTATGGCAGCTGAAGTATGACTTTCGAAGCTCTCAGCCCACTAGAATCCGTTACTTTTCTCGAACTCCGCGCAGAGAGATAGAGAGAGAAAGAGAGAGAGAGAGAGAGAGAGAGAGTTCCAGACTTTGCGGGACTTGCAGGTACTTGGCCCAGCTAGTTTTATTATTACTTTATTTCCTATCTCCCAGTTTGGTTTTTCTTTTCTCTTTTCCTTCTCCTCTACGTCGTTTCTGTCCTCTTTTAGAAATTTTCGTCCACCGTGAATAACGGCGAACGTGTCGAGAGGTCGATGTCGTCGATAGATCGTAGGTTGAAACGAACGAACGGCGATTTTCGAAATCCTCTCGACTGAAACTTCGCGAGCAACTTCTACCGGACGATAAATTGTCCTTTAATGAAATAACATTTGTTCCACTCCGTGGAGGAATAATTTTTCCATCGGACCGATTGCGCCAGCTGTGATTTCGCGCTGCAAATATTTCAAAAACTTTTTTTTCCCTTGAAGCAGAGGGTAATCTCGGTAAGTCGAAGTACGATGGGGATATTCGATGTTCTTCGCGAAAGTTTCTGATTTTCCGGGCAATTAGAAGTAAGATCGTGTTTCTTTAAGAAAAAAAATATCGCTTTCTACGAGTCGGTGTTCTACGTAATACTTTTCCCCACTTTCAAATTTGAACTCTCAGTATTTAGACATCGAATTTGTTGGAAAGATATCGGCAAAGAAGTTCTTCATCCCTTTCTTTCGTTCTTGAAAGTTTTCGAAGCTGTCCGAAAGCTACTATCCTGAACGAAGGCTCCTAATCCGCCTGATTCGTCGAGTATCCGAAAATAAAAATGTCGAAAATAACAACGTCGCGAGCGTTACTTTTCTATAAGGATATCTCGAGATTGCACGGCGATTCGGAGCTCTCGGGATAAGAGAAATGTAGTTTTTCGTTATTTCATCGGGATTTCCCGCATCGTCGTCCTCGTACGGGGCTTGTCCCAGATAAAATCAGCGACTGGAATGTCGCCGTCGTCGGCTTTCGCCATTTTCGATTGTTTAAAAGGGAAGGGTCCTAAGATAAAGTCCCGTTACGATAAAAGTTGAAGCAATGGGCTCGTCGTTCACTTTATCGGCGAAGCGAAGACGGTACATATGGTTCGCGTAAATGGAAAAAAGTCAAAAGCGTGAGATTTTCAATATTTCCGAGACACTAAATCGCGAGCGAATCGTTTTGCTCGATTTCGCAAGATCGATCGACCGATCGACGATCGACGATCGTGTCAAGGCGGTAGGTAACGGTGTCCAGAGGAGAAGTACCAGTTAGGAGTTAGCCCCGATAACACTCGGCTATTATCGAGTGGTAATTGAATGGAAGATTAGAGTAATGGAAACGACGATGTTACTCGGCGATCGAAACGATGAAGTGGTTTGCCCGAGCAAACGAGAATCGAGTATCGAGTCGAGAAGAGACGAGTGACCGTTCGGAACGTACGTACATACATTTTAATCGACTGAATTACGTCGGATTAGCTCGCCTTCGTTCGTTGTATCGATCGATCGTATCGCGAGCGAATAAAAATCCATGCTGGTTTCTTCCTTCACCTCTACCTCTCTGTCTCTATAGCTTATAGTTTCAAGAAGGTACAAAGAAATGCCCCTCGAGTCTTCGAAAGAGAGTTAACATAGAGCAATCTCAGTCGTAGAAATCGGCAGTCAGCAACCGGATACGAATTAGTCGTCGCAATGGCAAATCCATGAATAATTCATATCCGCAATTTTCTTTGTTTCCATCTTCATCATCCTCCCGTCGAGGATCGATTCGCATAGTTATTACGATCGATCCAGTCCCGATCTCTTTGCCTCTTTCGTCTCCCCTTTCATTCCCGTAATATCGCTAATGAATCGTCCTCGCGTTCCGACGAAGGCCTGGATCACGAAAGATCGCGTGAAAACGGAGGAAGTGGAAGAGAGGAGAACCAGCGAGGAACGGTTCGTGGTGGAGAGAAAGCTGACGAGAAAATTACTTTTTAAAACCACGATCGTCTTTCGCGCGGCAACTCGTTAGAAGCAATTGCAGTTCTTTCCTTCATCCTCCTTCCTACCACCGCCACTACCACCGGCATTCCCCGCTTCTTTCTCGCATTTCGATTTCTTTCGCCTTCCCCTCGTCTTCCAGCTCCCAAGACGGTCTACGATTGGATCAATTCCATCCACGGAATCCACTTCCCACGCTTTTCCAGTATTTCATTCCACAGCTCTCTACTCCGACTCACTTCGCTTACATTCAGACACGTATCGCCGTTTTCTCCTAGACAGGCCGATTTTCTCTCTCTCTCTCTCTCTCTCTCTCTCTCTCTCTCGCTCTCTCTCTCTCGGTTTCTACAAGGAAGAGTTTCGATTCGATCGTCATATTAGACAGGATTCATCGTGGAGAAATCGGTCTCGCTTAAAAATCGTGTGGACCTATAAATCGATGACGTCTATATAGATATATTTTATATACGTATACACACACACATACACACATATAGGCACGTATATAGGACCGTGGTATTATATAAGACTTATAAAGTTTAGATTTCGACCGTCCATGGATTTCGAGTCACGTAGGGTAAACTATAAACTCCGGGAAACTCTAGAAAGAGGAAGATAGAAACGAACGAGCTTTCGCCTTTTTGGCATCGAGAAAAATACTTGTGAAGCTCCAGTCACTGAGTTTGAGGTTGAAGGCTCCGAGGACAACGGGCCTGCTTTCTCTCGCATATAGAGAGAAAGAGAGAGGGAGATAGAGAGACTAGCCTAACTACCAACGCGCTATCACCACTTATCCTTTGGTAAATTTCCAAACTTTAAACTTCCTCGAGAGGCTCCCGTTATATAGCCGGTAGAGCGACCACCCCACTGCGGAGTCTGACCGCAAACTGCATACACTCCTTTACTTCTGGTTTCTCTTCTTGTTAGTCTTCTTACTCACGGAGTATCCTCTTCTCCGCGATACGCTGTAGCAAACCGGCACTTCGTTACAAAAAGGAGCAACGCTTCTGTTTTCTAATTTCCTAAAATCTACCTTCTAGGTATTCCAACCCTTCTCATTCCCCTACACTTGGGGATTAAAGCGTGGCTTGTTCGCAATTTTAGATATGCGACATCAAACGATGCTGCGACCGTTGGGAAAAGACAAATTCAAAGTTTAGGTAAGATTTGGAGATCGACAATCTTAACAGATTACTTACCGGCTGTGAATGAAGCAGTGAGATAAAATAGAAAAGGTAGGACTTCAGAAAATCTGAAGTTACTGTACTCTATAACTCGATATGAATTTCATAAAATCCAAGTGGGTTATCGGATTAATATACGAGAAAAGAGCACCGAGGTATCGCGAACAAGGTATCCGGCTTTGAGAAAAGCCGCGAATTTAACAGGAATTAATCTGCTTCGATCCTGCATCGTGTTGCAAAGATACGACGGAAATACACGAGAATGCTTTCAGGCAAATGAAAAAGACGCGGGGTAAATACTTTCGTAGCTCCGCTCGGTCCTTCCAACCGAAGAAGGCTTTAAAATCAAATATGATGCACGGGTTAATATGATTGTACTCGAAGAGAGATTTACCCACCGTTTAAATTACGTCTGGTTGTTTCATGCAAATTACACATAAAGATAAATCTCAGTGTCTTTATCGTTGGACGTCACGCTAATCAATAAAGCTGATAGCACTTGTACTCTTATTTGCTGTGACGATTCGATCGAATTATCGCGCGTAAAAAGATTTATTCGTTTTTTACTGGCACGAATACACAAAGGAAATAAAAGTGTTCCGGAATTCTACATTTACATGAAAATCGAGCGAAAGAACGGATTCGAGGCGATCCCTTTCAATTCCGTTATCGCGTAGCTCAAACACGAGTTTACTCTCCTGTAAACCACCCCACCCCTTCCTTCTACTACTGCGCCCTCGTGCACACTCCGAACGAGTCGATTTATTTTTTTCTCCCCAATTAATCATTCGAAAATTACCGTAGGACGACGCGCAAATCCAATTTAATGGATACCGTATCGGATTACCCGTGCGGAGATCGACATCCCGGAATAAAATCGAGAACTCGATCGAACTACTCGAAGTAACGAGGGAAACGAGAGGATTTCCTTTGTCGGTCGTTGAGATATGTAATTGTGTATACGTAGGTGCATATAAGCTAGATTTATTTTCACGAATATGTAAAGCTCTCTTTTTCTCTTTCTCTTTCTCACACACAAGCACATACAACAATTCGTAGCTCAATCGGTGTCAGATAGATATCGAGCGTCCACTTTCGTACCCGATCGATTTCAACGTATCGCGATAAGGAAAAAAAAGCGTAGCGAACGCGGTGATCGTCGATGGCCCCCGTTGCAAACGAGTTTGCGTAGCACAAATTGTAACGCGTCGAAACGGTAAACGGAGTGCAACGAAATAACATAGCTACCACCGCCACCACCGTCACCCCTGCCGCCCTGTCGACGGCACTCTGCCTGCCGAGCGACAATACATCGTAACGATACATTTGCATGATAACGATACGCTGGTGCTTTGAGTTCTCGTTTCACCGTTTGTCAGACGATCCCGAACTTGGTGAAAACGGTATCTGCAGATGTTACAAACAGGCTGACGTGGGTCTGGACCATCCAAGATGGATTTGACGACGATATGGCGGCGAAAGTGTATCGATCGAAAGTTTTTCATAAAAAATGACAATTCTGAGGGATTCGCGGCTCGTAAAACATATATCGTCGCAAGAACGTTCGATTTTTTTATTACAGCACCCCCGGCAGCCTTATGTTCGCTTAATAAATATTACAAGAGATAAGAGGCGTCGATAAAATTGGAACGGTCGCCTCGCGTTCCCACGAAGCCGACGTACAACCACCACGAAGCTTCATCCAAATGTCGTTCCCCTGCATGTCGTTAGTCACAGTCTGAGAAGGAGCGGAAGGATACGGAGATTATGGCCTGCCGGTTGGAAAAACTTGACGTGCGACACCTTCGTGGAAGGGGATGGAGGAAAGAAAAAAAATTGAAATCGAAAGGCGGCGGCTCCAGCGGCCTCGTGCTAAGGGCGAGGGTGTGTGTTGGCTTGAGGGTGTGTAAGACGACGTGATAAATGACGAATTGCGTCTCTTAGCGAGGCAAGAGCCTAACATGGCGGCCTTATAACGGTGGCCGTTAAAAATTTCTTATCTTGACGTTTCTATGGTAGTAACACGTTGATACCGAAACGTCACCGAACAACCACGTCTCGTTGTTTCCTATATACATACGTGGACACGCGAATATCTATTATTACTTACCTACCCTATCGGTCTTTTGCCCTGAAAGAAGCGTAGGAGTATTCGTGCCGTCTTGCGTGACAAAAACGCCGACGTGAATAAGAAGAAACGGCGTTACGAGAAAGCGAACGATTATATTAGAACGTTCTCTCGTAATTTTTCTCTCGGCAGGAGACTTGTCCCGAGGTAGAAGATTAATAAGCATCTTCCTCCGGACTTCTTAAATCCACCGCTTGAAACATAGAGTCGAGCGATCGCGATAAGGAAATTTCGGCCTGTAAATCTGCGGAAATCCCAGAGCGCGTGGTAGAGGGTGGGACGTGGATCGGTTGCTGGTGGAAAGGGAGTATAGCCTCTCGCGGGAGTGTTTATCCAGCGGGCGCGCCGGCTGAATCCAAGCACGAGTATAAGACGATAGGAAGAGAAGGGGCGGAGAGAAGAGAGGAGAGGAGAGGCACGGGTCTTATCTCCTATCGGATATCCGTGGAGTTCGGTGGCCAGGCTTGGCTACCGGCCAAAATGGTAATGCAAACCTTGCAGCAGCCACAACGCCTGGGCTTCGACCGAATCACATTTCCCCGGTATTCACTTTTCGCTTTTCCTCTCGGCTCCTTCCTTCTGCACCGGCATCTGGAGCGCGTGCGAGAAAGAGAGAGGAAGAGAGAAATATATGAATAGAGAGAGAGAGAGAGAGAGAGAACGAGAGTAGAGATTGAAAGAAGTAGAGAAAAAAAGGACACCGCCGGTGGCAGCGCATCCCATTCGTTCGGTCTCAGCACGCTAGCAAAAAGCGTTCTTTTCACCCCGTTAATCATGACGAAGGTGGCATGACGGCTGCTCGTGCTACGGAATCTCCCGACGGCGTTCACCTATTAATTCGATTATTTTCCAAGTTTTGAGTCACCAAGAAACGTTCTAAACGATTCATGAAGCTACGATCGGAATAAAGCGTGTTTAGAAAATGGAGAAATTTTCTAATCAAATGATACCCGTTCCTAGGTGTTTCGTTAACCGTAATCATCTCCCTTGAATCCGGTGCGCTTGAAAGAGATCGTAATTTCAAGCAGGAACTTGTACAAGGTCTTTCATTTCTACCACAGTCAAAGGCCATATCTAGTCGCTATTCGAAGCACCGTTCGTTACAAGCATAAAAGCTAATGGCACGTGATACGCGCCGGCTAACGGACGTGCAAACGTTGAAAATCATGGTCAAATGAAAATGGTCGCCCGTCAATGCGGGAATAACGCGCGAACTTTATTAAGTCACACTCGAGCGAAAATCGACAATGCTCTCTCTCTCTCTCTCTCTCTCTCTCTCTCTCTCTCTCTCTGCTCCACTTTCTGCGTATGCGCTCACGTATACGTACGAGGGCTCGATGGCTATTTGATCCGCACGCGAGGCCACGTTTTTATTCCGAATATCGAGAGTGGCCGATATCGCAATAATATTGCGACGGTCGTCGCTTCGGCTGTATGGATAAAGAAACGGCAAATTTTATATTGGGAAAAATCGAACAGGAGATAAAGCGTCTAGACTAGAGCAATCTTTTTCTCCATTTTTATCTTTACGACTACTCGGTACCTCTTACCTAGGAAAGAAGAGAACGAAAGAAGATTCAATACTTCTGTCGAAGCTATTAAACGTGAACGGTAAAAGAGTTAACGATGAATAAATTTATTAAGTTTCAAAGAGAGCGAAGACAGAAGAGATGAGAGGGGAAAGAACGGTAGAAGATCGATCGATCTCCCACTTATACCTTAATCCTCGTGGAAAGGCAGCAAAGAGAAGAGACGGTGTCGTTTGAAAGAATAGAGTGGCAGGACGGAAATCGAGATGGAGAGCCGAGCGATCGTCGCGAGTCTATATAGCGTTAGAAAGTCGATAGAAACGGGTTCGGAAGAAAGAAAGAGGCGATAATTCGAGGACGGTGGGGTGGGCTGGGTCTTTCGTGGAACGCGAAGGGTAGAACGCGAGGGTGGCGATGTCACACGTCAGGGCGGTCTCGTATACGGTACGGTTTCTCCTATAAGACGACGAGGAGTACGAAGAAGACGAGGACTCGCAACGGTGCTCTCTCGACCGTCGGCAGATGTATCTTGGCACGATACCAAGACTCTAATGGTATCCGGCTGAAAGAGGGAGGAGGGGCGGAATGGAGAGTATCGTCGAAATTATCGTTGCTGGAAGGACTTACTAGTGTGGTAGCTACAGAACCGCCTGGCACCTTAGCGACACCAACGTGAAAAAGACTCCAATTCTTTTTATCTCTCTCTCTCTCTCTCTCTCTCTCTCTCTCTCTTCCTCTCTCCTTTTCTCTCTTTCTTTCTTCTTCGTCTATCATTTTTTTATTCCCACCCGTTCTCTCCGTCGCTCTTTTTGTCTTTCTTTGTCTCCTCCATCTTCACCTCTTATCGAGGAAATCGTAAGACTCGGAAGACTTTCACTTCACCGTTCTTTCTTTCTCTCTTTCTTTCTTAATCCCCCCTCCCTCTTTCTTTCCTACACGGCTTCTTCTCAACGCGCGCCCGTTAGCCTTTCGTCGGTAGAAATTCTCGCGGATTGATACAGGTAACGAGACCGATAAAAAGGATACTTTCTATGGAACAACTTTGTCGATTGGATTTCTTTACGGGCCGTATGACACGTGCGCTGGCTTCTAGCGATATCTACTATAGTAAACGATCGCGGGGGGACGAGCAATGGGAAATCTTGCCGAATAAAGTCGTTAAGATGGAACAAGTACGACGATGGCTCAGCGGAATTTCGAGTGTGCCGTTTCGATAAGAATTTTATGTTAAGAACGAAACAGAGTACGAGGTGACGGTTTTTAAAGAAAGAGAGAGAGAGAGAGAGAGAGACAGAGAGAGACGAACGAACGTCTCCTTGTTTTCTCTCTACTTTCTTTCGCGCGATTTCTCGAGCTTCCTCAAAAGTTTTACCATACGACACACATAAGCGAACGCGTCTCTTCCCCGTTCGAAGAGAACACCGACGATTTTTCTCTCTCTCTCGCGAAATCGCGGACGCAAAGTGGAAGAAACAGACAGAAATGATCTTTCGCCAGCGAGATAAACGGACCGATCCACTTTTCCTTCGTAGGAAGGGAAGTAAGTTCCTTTATCGCGAGCACGAAAACAAATTTGTCAGCGCCAGATCGTAGTTTCGGTACGGTCGTTTCACGCGACTGTCGAGCGTAGGCGTAACTTTTTCTCGAGTGCACTCTTCTACACGCTATCTTTCTGTGAGTAACGTCCGACCAAAAGCGATTGGGTTATTTACAAAAGAAAGGAACTCTCCGTAAATAAACGTCGAAGGAGACTTTGCTTCTCGATGAACTACGCTGGAAAAGGAATTCGAAATTGGAACAAGTATATAGGTTACCTATACTTCGTTGTTTTTTTCCATAAAAGAAGATAAAGAAACGGTGATTTTTTAATTCCATCCAACGCACGATCCAATCTAATAACCGGCCTCGTATCTTTCCGAGTTATTTAATCCGATGATCGATAAAGTTCGTAAGGTACACCATAAAGTACTTTTTCGCCGCCCGTACAAATACGTTTACGCGGTGCAAAAGTTTCTCTTTCTCTCTCTTTCTCCCCTTTTTCCTCCACCTCCTAAAAGCTTCACGGTGAAACGGGTTTCGGGTGAGGTAACGATTTCTTTCGGTCCATGGATACACTTTGTTTTCTCAGAATGCAGTCCGACCGGCTAAAAGTTTGAAAACTAGTTCGTTGTAAAGTTTCCGGCTGGGATAACGATCGACTCCAGGAGCCAAGGTTCTCTTTTATTAGAAGATCCTCATAGTGGACGTTAAAGTAGCACGCTCGCGCACTCGAATCGGACGGAAATCATGAATCCCTCATTAACCTAATTCTCGTAAGCTCCTAGCTGCCGTATCGCTTATTATTTCGATGCAGTGTAGAAGCAATCTCGTATTCGCGTAGACGAACATTATAGCGATTCCTTTCTTCTCCTCGAGCGAGCGAGATCGCGTGACCAACGTTTGAGAGCAAAGGCCTCGGATTTTTCCTTTAATTTCTTTATCATTACCTTATTGTACGTACTCGCATGAGTGTGATAGAGAATTTGAGAGAGGTATGAAAAAAGAGTGCATGAGGGGAAGAGTGAAAGACAGAGGGACAGACAGACAGACAGAGAGAGAAAGAGAGAGAGAGAGAGAGAGAGAGAAATAAATTCTCCGAGTAGCAAATACATAGAACGATAAGCTTATTTCTCATACTCTACCAACTCGAGGCGTTTGGAACAAATCCCGGAGAATATAAGTTCCGTGTTAGCTCGTCCGATAGTCCATTATTTCGCTCTGCCGGGCACGGAGCTGCAAAGGAGCACTGCCATCGCATTTCAAATCAGTACGGATATCCTCGTCTGAAGATGCTCGCCGGACGAACGAGAGCCAAAGAGGAAGAGCGAGGGAGACGGGATAAACCAAGAGTCCAAGAGAAAGAGAAAGAGGGAGATAGCGATAGAGGCCAACAGAAAGCGAGAGAGGAAGAGAGAGAGAGAGAGAGAGAGAGAGAGGTCCGCGAGTTTGGAATGCCTTGACAAAAAGACCATTATAAATTCCATTAATACCCCTTTCTCCCACCCAATCTCTCTCCATCCTCCCTCCCGCCTCTTTCTTGTGCATTCGAACGCTCCGGACTTTAATTATCCCGAGGGGACTGTCCGTCGACTTTCCATCCATCGCACGGAGGTAAAACGAAATGGAACGTTGAATTAAATAAGAACTGGGTAAAGCGATTCTGAAGAATTAAAAGGTCGACGGTCTCTTCCCTATGATCTGACCAAAGGCGATTTTTAATTTACCTCGAGTAATTCGATCCCTTTAAACGATATCGCAGCAACGGAAAGCTTATTAGTCTTATTAGAGTCGATGTCCGATTTTTTTTACTCCTGCAGAGCTTTTTCCGTCGAAACAAATTTTTCTGTAGATCGTTTAATGTTCTATGCGTAATACGTAATATACAAAAGTGTATCGTGAGTTCGTTTAACTATGGATAACGTGAATTGTACGGGAATAGGAAGAATCGATAGTTCGCTATCTTGTTCGTTTCGACCTGTTAGTACCAAAGTAATGGTTGTTGCGAGACCATCGCGTGCAAGCAGCACGATTGACGGACAAAATGAGAAGGTAAGACGATTCGTAGGTGGTAAACCGGAAGTAGAGTGTCTGGACAGAAGCGAGGTACAGGAAGCTTCAACAGTGACTGGAATAATGGTCGCTCCGATAAAATTACCCTCTACTATCTATCTCGTTCTCCCGCTCTCTCTCTCTCTCTCTCTCTCTCTCTCTCTCTCTCTCTCTCCCTCCTTCTTCCTTTTTCCTATAAAAGACGAGCAATTTCGGGATCGTCTGTTTTTCCGTGCCGAGACGGCGTAGACGCTTTCATTTATCACTCTCCTCTTCTCCAGACGCGGAGGAGAGGTCGAGAGGTCGTGGAACTCTTTTTCGCGGGTTGATACGAGAGAGGAAGAAAGGACGTGTGAATGAGCGTGCGAATGTTCGCGTATGTGTATGAGAGAGATAGATCGGCCGACGGATAGATAGGGACTTTATTATCTACTCTGGACTAATGTAATCGTTAGGAGCGCTGGAAAATATGATCGATTGCCGCTGCAAGACGAATCGACTTGCGGTAAGAACACAACGACTACGAATGTGGGTTTTGCGGAGTTGGAAGGAACGATGCCGTAATAAGTTAATGTTATTCCGTTGTACTAAAGAGAGAGAGAGAGAGAGAGAGAGAGAGAGAGAGAGAAGGTCGATGAGATTTAACGGTTAACGAGATTAGAGGAAACCAAGATAATGGAAGAGGAGAAAAAAGAGTAGAAAAACGTAGACAATATTGATCATCAACGTGACTGGAATCAAAGGGGATCAGACACGTCGTAAACGTTGTATCGTTCGTGCATCAATTTTTCCTTTTACTCTTTCGCCTTTTCGCCAAGTGAACATGACGGAACGCTTCGTGGAAAATCGTAGGAAATGGAGTAGCACGCGCGTATTCCAGCTTTCTGTTGCATCATCGACGCGAAAGCTCGATTTGCAAGCGATAACGTAAATCGAACTCGATGAAAATACGTACGGGAGAGCGATGCTCGAGTGTAAAATCGATAGAAAATATTTAATACGATGATACGATGATGGCACAATGACGGACAATTTATTTTATCGCGCGAGCACGTCGACGCGAGTTAAGCTGCCATTTTTGTCAAACGCCGAAAGGAAATTTTGAACGATCCAATTTAGATTAATTTCCTTTTCTCGTTAGATTATATTTCGGTAGCACGTGGACGGGTAGTGATATTTTTATCGAGAGAGCGAAGGGTTTTAATTACGTCCACTTGACCGTGGCTTACAGTGCAAACGGGCGGCCGGGAAATTAGTCGTCAAAAAAAAGGTAACGTTCGCGTGAATAAATATTTATTCGTTCGCGAGGCAATATATTCGTGAGACCACGGCCGTTTCGCCGACGTAGTCACCCTTCGGGATCCGTAGGGGTCGTTTATTAAGCCGCTTCTCGAGGATCGGCTTTTACCAAAGTGGAACGCATCGATCTGAGCTCCCTCGATAACATCCAACACGGAACAAAGCATCTTCCTTGATTAGTTTTCGCGTTATCGTACAAAGTATCGAGGCGTGTTTCTTCCCATCTCTCGGCCGAACGACGCCGTTCTATCGAACGTTTTTCAAAAAATAGACTTTCTTGATTAATGAGAAAGAGAAAAACGTTTTCTGATTCCTTTTATGAGACAGACATGTTTATTAATAATAATAATACTTTCATCGCGTTAGTTTTATACATTAAGACGATTACCGTCCATTTTATTAAAAGCAATGCACGAATAGTATCGATATATCTACGTATGCCGAGATCCATCAACAATGTTCGTTAATCCTATAACTAAAGGTTTCGCTTCGGGGCGATGTTCAGTGTCCACGAGAGAGAAATTCAATTTCTACTGTCCCCATACGGAAGATAGGAGGTTGGCCTGACCCGAATACGTGACCTAATACATCCGAACGGACTTACAATGCCTCTCCCCTCTTCCCTTCTCTTCTCTTTTCGCTGAGTTTAGCTCGCAGCACGCAATGCCGCTGCGGGAATTTATTTGACGCGGGAACGCGCGCGTCTTTTTATCCTTTCCGATGTTCTTCCTCTTGTTGCTGGTTGTAATCGATGTACGGTAGGTACGTTTAATAAATTTTTCTTCCTTGTTTCCCAGATGATCGCTTCGTGTACTTTATCGCCCGATATCGGAATGTTAGACGAGAAAAGGGGAGCAGGTTTACCAGAGGACACAGAATTTTAGAATTACCGCCCTTTTTCATCCAGCAGCCGGCCACGATAAAGTCTGAGAAATTTATTGAAACGACACACCATCGGCCGCCGTTCGACGTGTAGGTAGTACGCGTGATCGATAGAAATATACCCGTGACGCTATATTTTTCTACCCGATACCTTCGCAACGTCGATATTGAGATCGTTACGGCTTCCATATTTTTGCAGATTCACTGCGGAACGTCGGGCGTTTCTAAAATCGCGGATGCGATTCTCTAGTCGAAGTAAACCTCTTTCGGTTTTACATACTCGACGTCGTTTCGTCAAAAAGTCCGAGTAAATTAAATAAAGAACACACGTGTAACGATACTAACGTACAATATATATATTTAACACTTACAGTAAGAATACAATAAAATACATATACCTACAACGTCTTAAATTAAAGAAGTTAACCCCGTACGAGTGATACGTCATTGCATTCGGTTCGTGCGTTTTCCTATGTAAAGTTTTCCTTAATTTCAATAGTGTCTGTACCCATGACCATGTCCATGACCATTGCCGTTGTGTTCATGACCGTGACCACCATAAGTACCACCTTCGTGATTGTTGCCACCGGTGTTGTGCACGTGAGCGACAAATCCTCCGTGAGGATCTACGTGATACTTGACGATCCTGGTGTTACCGCCGGGTTCCTTAACCGTGTACTCGCCGACAACGTTCTTTCCTGTTAGACGCATTTTTATTTAACGTACCATGTCGCTAGAGAACAAGGAAATGAAGAAAAAGGTCTAAGGGATCCTCACCGTCTCTATGCTCCTTCTGTCCGTGATAATCACCGGTGTGATGATCCTCGACACCGTAAGAGAAGTCGTATTTTGGATGAGCAACGTAATCGATGTGTTGTCCGTGCTTTCCATGGACACTCACTTCCTGGGCATGTCCTTCAACGGGTCCGTGGTAATGCGTGAAGCTGTGAGCGTGTCCGGGAAAAGCGTAACTGGACCCAACGCAGGCCATCACGCTGAGCGCTACGACGAACTGTTCGACAAAGACATCTTGGTAAATTGAGGGAAATTTTTGATAAGCAAACAATTTCGCGACACACTCGTTTCCTTGGGATCGACTACTCGAAATTTGTCGAGCACTTTACACGCTTTGAAACGAGGGAAACGGAAAGCACTCGAAAGGAAATTGTTCAAAGGTACGAACCTTGAAAGCCATGGTACTGATGTCGGCTGAATGATTCGTAAACGTTGAATGATACGTTCTTCGATATCTGCGAGACTTTATATACTGTGCCCTGTCACCGAACAGCCCGGTGAATTTCGCCATTACGTCGTTATTTAACTACAGATAGGACGATGTATATACACAATAGTGGCAAGTCGGCGTTGCGCCGTGACATCGACGGGGGATCGAAGAAAAAAACAGATATCGCCCGGCCCAGCTGACTTTCCTATGCATAAACCGTCGCATTCCTTTACATGGACGATGAACGTAATCGAGTTCGCGTATATGGCCAAATATCCAAATGGAATTCCAATTTAATGTTTCTTCGTATCCCACAAACGATACTCTTACCACGCTCGATCCGATACGGAAGACTTCTTCTTATTTTTCTCGCGGCTTGGCTACAAAAAAGAGCGTGAAGTATCGAGCGGAATGATGGGACCGGTAAGCAAAGTATTGCGGTCGAATTTTGATTAGTTTTATTATTAATATTAATATTCACAGATAGAATCGTTAATGCATTGTAGATATACAAGAAGAAACAGACAAAAATAAAGAATTACAATACTAGAACTGAAGTGGAATAAAATACGCAAAAAAATGACGTCTCAAGATGGTACGAGAAGAAAAAAGTTTAAAATAAGGAACTCCCTGCGGTCGTGCCTAAAAACGGAACTTCATTCATTAATCACTTAATTTAACTCACTTAATTAACTTAAATCATTAAAGTTAATGATTATGCGGTTGACGCAGTTAAACCGACCATATAGCGTTCCATGAGATTCCTGCATAAGAAGACAATGCCCAAAGACCAGCCGTAAAATATTTAATTTAAAGCAGGATAAACTCTCAAGATTATTAGCATAATCTTTAATACCTTATGCGCAAATGTAAGTTCCGTCATAATCTCTTTTTCCGTATGATCTGGTTAAACCGATTTTTCCTGTTTTGTCGTCGTTCGATGGTGGTAGTCATCTTCTCTTCGAAAAATGGTCGAAAATAAGAGAGATCATTCTTGGGCGATGTTACTCAACGACTCGTTTCTCCTTCGGTTGAAGAAGCAATAAAAAATTGGATTGCGAAACTCGGGACGAAAAAAAAACTAACACACGCTAGCCGGTGCGTCGTTTTAGTTAACATTCCACTGGGAAAATGAGTTAAGACGCTCGCGGGAGTATCCTTCTTAATTTTTCATTATTTCCATCGAATATTTAGCGGTTAGTAGCAGCAGTAGAAGTAGCAGTAGAAGTAGCAGTAGAAGTAGGAGCAGTATTAGCAGCTGCAGCGGGACCATCGGTGCACCTTACTTTTCGGAGTAAAACTTTTATTTTATTAATGGATATGCGCTTCCCTCGCGTCATAGCCATTTGATTAGTTCGGCGAACATCGCCGTTCCCGCGGGAACATTCTTTATCAATAATAAAACGCTTCCTAACTTCTGTTAAGATCGTCGGAAGATTATAAATACATGTAGGTATGCATGCGAGTCGTGTGAGTGTTCGAGGAAAGTTTGCCACGGTGTGACCGTTTAATCGATGCAAAACGGATTAATCTTCCTTATAATTGATTTCAATCGAGAAAGGAGAGAGATCGTCGGGATCGATTCGCTCAACTTTCGGAATTGCAACTTGCCCGATACTTTTAGGCGTGTCGCTTGGAAAGTGAGAAAAAACGAATCGTATTACGATCGTTCTGACAATGAGTGACACGCATTGCTGTAATTTAATACGAGAAATGTTCTTGTTGGATACGGAACGATCAGGGAACGCGTAAATTTTTCGATTTTCTAAGTGACGTCTCGTAAAACGTAAAGTTTCTACTTTCAGTTCCGATGGGTGTATAAAACATCATTTGGTGGACCAGCTTCGTAATTTCACGGTTTTATATAACGTGAATGTTTAAAACATGAAAATAACTCGTAATCTTTTCTTTAGATATAGAAACGATGTTATCGATCGAGACAAATGCGTGAGATGCACTTTTAAAAAACGCATAGACGAGGATGTTGCGACCGGAACAGCGAGAGAAGAAATCTTCGAAGCAGAAATAATTTTATCACGCTCAACGATGCATAAGAAATGCACCGAGCGCCGCGGCAGATCGTGATTCTCGTTGCATCGATGTCGGGCGGGTTGCCACCCTTTATCTTGCCCTTTCCTCTTTCATCTCCCTCGTTTCCTCCCTCTTTTTCTCTATGAAATGGTTAAAATGATTTTTTTCTGTTTCATCGTTGGTGGTGGTGGTAGTAAGAAGGGTAGTAATTTTTAAATTCCAGTCGAGGACCATCCTTGACGAACTAACTCGATTCATTTACAGAATCTTCTCTCTCTCTCTCTCTCTCTCTCTCTCTCTCT
>JAIFRP010000021.1:6142543-6157808 GCA_032403825.1 Odynerus spinipes | reverse complement strand
CCCCCACCCCTCTCACTCTAGTTAAACGTTGGATTGCCTTTGCAGGAAGAACGGTCGAGTTTCGTCGATGTTTTCCCCGAGTTTGTTTTAAGAGCGACCCTTGACCGTAGACGAGCGTTCATCGTCCACGTTTAATCGTTAGTTTCCAATGCCGATGGTGAGTTTATTTGAGAAGGGAAGTTTGTTCTCGGTTCACCGACACGAAGGACAACCAACGACAATGACGACGAATAACGATTCGAGATGTTCGAAACGATTGTTACTACTGATCACGCTCGAATCTATAATTTCCTTCCGCGAAACGATCGACGATAATATTTTTACATCTAATATTTACGAACCAACAATTCCTCGAGATTTCTTTGTAACGTTACTATTGCAAAATCGTTCGATACCGTTTCAGTTGTTTTTCGGCTCGAGTAACGAACGTGACGCGACCCCCATCGCACGACTCGAAAGGATTTTCGAGGAAAAGGCGATCGGCGGAAACGTCTTACCGGCTCGACGAAGACAATCGGACAATTTGTCGCGTTTTGTCAGCAAAATATCGGCCCGACAGAAGAAGAGCTTACTTCGTCTGGGACTCGGACTAGGATTCGGTGCACATCGTGTCTGGCGCAACGTGAGTAGCCAACAAATCGCGACGTTTCGTTGCGAGGAAGGAAAGACGAATGATCTGGGACGATCCAGATTCGTCCACGGAGATAAATCGTGCAAAAGAAATCTCTAAATCTGGTGACATCGGTGGTGGGATTGAGAAGGGGGTGAAAAACGGTTAGAAAATATTTGAAAATGTTTAGATGGACGAAAATACTTTATTAGGATGTTTACAGTTTATATTAAAATAATTAATGATACTTTTTTTTATTAATTAACCGTGTTTGTGACCACCGTAAGTACCACCGGAATGATCGTTGCCACCATGGTTGTGAACTTCGGCAAAGAAGCCACCGTGTGGATCAGCATGATATTTAACAGTCCTGACGTTGCCGCCGGGTTCGTGAATATGGTATTCACCTTCGACTTCTTTTCCTGTTATCAAAATTGCACTTTGGAATCCTTGCACTATATCAGAATCAAATTTGAAGATTAATTTACGTACCGTCTCGGTGCTCGCTCTGACCATGGTGATCCTTCGTGTGATGATCTTCCACACCGTAAGAGAATTTGTACTTGGGATGGGCTCGATAATCGTGATAGTGGTCTCCGTGTTTGTCTTTCCACGTTATCTCCTCGTGATGACCTACTACTGGTCCAATAAAGTGATGATAGGAGTGAGCATGTCCGTGGGACTCGGCGTGCTCGTTTCCTTCTCCAGCGCTATCTCCTTCTATTTATTTATTTAATATAAAGATTATATGCGTGTATTTGTTATTTGTCGTGAATACTCTATATTTTTCGTTTAAAGGCTTTTTATCTTTACCCGTTCGTGAACTAATAAAATTATCATTAACATTATTATATTTAAATGAATCAATCGTACCTGCGTGATAAACTTTCGGAGCAGCCGAGACCACAGCCAGCAAAAGGCCCAGGCAAAGCACCACCGTCTGAAAGTAGAAAGAATGCAAATCGTCGCTAATTATTTCTCGCGACAGAAAAGAAATGGATAAAAGTTCGTCTTCGAAGAGGGCCAGGGACAGGAAAAATTTCACCGAGGTGGAATTAATTTTCATCGGGGGTGAGTCCGAGTGTGCCGTGGCGGCATGTAACAGAAAATTGCAAAGGATCTGGCGACGGCGGTGGCGACGACGACGACGACGACGACGACGACGACGTCGCCATTATTCTTTCGCACGAATACGTGCGCACCGCGGAACGAAGTTGCGGAGACGCTTTTACCGCGCACATAAAGACCTCTGAAACACGCTGCGCTCGTACTTTACGGTCACGACTCTGCGTAATACTTTGTTCGCGGTGTAGCCGACGCTCGCGATTCGTTCTACGTAAGAAAAAGGAAGAAAGAAAGAAGGAAGGAAAGAAGGGAGGACGGAAAGAAGGAATGAGACGAGTATAGGGGATGGGACGAAAGGGAGGATGGTTAGAACGACGCTGGACCGCCTTTTCATCGACGAAGAACCTCGCAGAGAGACTCGAAATCGAGAAATCGGTTCGTGGCATTAAGCCCGACCTCATCTCCCCGATTTTCCTCCTCTCTTCTCTCTTCTATCGCGTAGAAAATTCTGACCCTTTGGATTCTTCACCCGCAAACTCGTTGTCTTTCCTACCGCTAGGAGAGATTCGCCCGTAGAATATTAATTCGAACACCGGAGCTTCGAACGAGAACAGAGATGCGCGAGGATTTCTTTTTTAGAAAAAACTTATCTCCCTCGAATTCCTACCTCGTAAGGTAATTAGTTCCTTTTGTTCAACGAATCGGGTTATAAATATTGGATGTTACGTTATTCGAGTACTTATATCCATTAACTCGTTCAGTGCCATTGCGGTCACCGGTGGTTGACACTCGATTTTACAGATTGTCTTTGAAATTTTTATCAATTTTATTCCGTAACACTTGCGAGAATGCAAATATTACTTATACAAATATTAAGATCTATTGTAAAAAGAATGTCATAAAGAATTCTTCGTATTTTCATTCCACAAATAATTATAGACAATAATAGACGAGTACATGGAATTATGCAAAACAGTTCGGCACTCAACGTATGAATGGTAATTTTTTATTATAATGGATAAGTCTTTTAGATATCTAAATGATGCCGATTGTTATCTCGCCAAAGAGATTCTCTTTTATCTGTACTAATAGCTACCATACTTTATTCTTATTTTAACTATCGATAACCTACCTTTAGTTCAACGAAGCCCATGGTTCCTCCCTCGCGAAAACCACCGAACGAACTGTTTCCACGGACTGAGAAACGCGTTCGTTTTATAGGAAGGAAGGAACGAACGGTTCTACTATAAACCACTAATTCGTTTGTTATACCCTATGATCGGCTTCGGTGGAGCACACAAGGAAGAAGGGGCGGATCCTAGCCCCGTACTAGTCGCCCGAATGATACTAATTCCGCTAAAAGCAGCGTTACGATCTCAATTTTCGTCATCGCCAGACACGAGCTGGTAGCGGCGACTCTTTTATAAAAGAGAATTCCGAACTTTTTCCGATACGCTCGATAGGACATTCAAAGAGAGGAGAGGACGTAACGTAAGTTTACTGCGACTATTTAATCAGCGAATCGATCTATCGTTTATGTCTCATGAAAGATGAAAAACAGGATGTGAGAGGGACTTCGATGAAAAATATGCATTTCGCTCGGTCGACTTTGGTGGAAGCCAATCGAGAGAGAAACGGAAACAAAAAATCGCGATTCGTTGTCGCGCGGTCCATATTTTTAATCGCCGTCGTTGCATTGGGACAGAGGCGTGAATAGTTTTCAAGAATTCGTGCCAACATCGAATTCTCGAAAACAGAAAACAAATCAAATTGTTTACATCGCATTGTCGGCATCGATTTACCGTTTCTCTCTCTCTCTCTCTCTCTCTCTCTCTCTCTCTCTCTTTTTCTCTCTTTTTATTTAGCAAGATCAACGCGGGATATAGTGTACCTACAAAATAGTAGTAATAAGAGTAATAGTAGTACACTATCGAACGACGACGACGGGTGTCGATAGATCGATTTAAAAAATCATTTGCAGAATCCGATAGCGATCTGATTATATGCCGCAGTTTATCGTCAGATTTTATTGCATTTTCCCGGCTGCACGAATTATTCATACCTTCCGGGACTATCTCGACTGTATCATCGAGCTTCCCTATCGACGAAATGCGATGACAAATGTTAACTATAATATTAGCACCGCGGAAATTCGCTTCCGTGTAACAAATGACACACAGAGCTCTCGTTCGGTATCTTTTTAATCGCCTTTATTTTTCGCGCTCGTTTTTAATCGCCCTAATTATTGAAACGCGCTACCGGTAATTCCCAATGACCATATTTTACACGCGTACCGTGCGATTTACTCGCGAGAAAAAAGCTACCGATGGTAGGTAATTTTAAAATTGCACTTCTTCGTTCATTGCGAAACTTCGTAAGGCTATTACGATATGTAAATAAGTAAGATGAATTCATACGTAAAAGTTATTATTACAGGGTAGGTGGGAAAGAGAAACGCGAAAGAAAGAAATTGTCTTTTTATCATTTCTACAGGCTAATAACGTCGTTCCTCGTTACGAACGCGCGCGCGACGAACGTTCTTGTCGCCGTGCTTACTTCGTTAAGGTGACATAATCGCCGGTTGCGCAGTCGGTCCGATTCTTCTTACGCCCGTTTTCTTGTTGCCAGTGACACAGAGAAAGCCGACGAATTTTTTCGTTCCGTGCTATTTGCGAAGTGTCACATTTTTGCATCGCTCCGGCTCAAGAGAAGTAGCCATTTCTCAATCGACAAATAATCCCGACGTTACGTGTCGGCTTTGATAAGTAGTCGAATAAAATAAACAAGGAAATGTAATATATTTTACGGATCGTTACGTATCGCCGAGCGTTATCGTTGAATATCTCATGAATTACGCGTCTCGTGCAAATTTCACCAAAAAATGACGACAAACAATTCCGTTAACCTGAAAACGCTGGGAAGGATTATTTAACGAAGAAATCAACTCGTTATGATACAAATTTTTATTCTAAACTGTTTACAAAACTGTACAAATCATTACACGTTAGAAATACTACAAATTTACAAGGGGATCCCACTTCCTTCGCGATAGAAAGTAGCGGAATTTTACAAACTAAAGTTAAAGCGATTCATCGCCAGAACGATTTGCTCTTGACGACCATGTCGTAGGAGCTCAGTGGACAGGGCGTCGTCAAAGCAGGAATTAGAGAGTTTTGAACAGAGTGATTGGACAACGGTGCTATCCACGTTCCCTCCGATGACGTGACACCCGACTCGACGTCGACTCTGCGAAGAAACAAATTGCGCTCTCGTTAATATCACGTTATAGAAAGTGAACGGGCTTCTCGATCTCTCGAGGCACCGCGGCACTAATGTGGATTATGTTATTATTACGGCTCCCGACATCGGAGATTCATATACTCGATATAATACTGGAGAAAGACTCACGTCTTGAGAACGGGCGATGCATAAAGGACGAGGGGATTCACGGGCGGTGGCTTGAGAAGCACGACGTCAACACCCGAAGAATGTAATTCGCTCTTTAATGCCGCGGCGGCCCCTTCCACGGCTTTACGAGAAGCAGTGAATGCCACCAGCCCTGTTCCGGCTTTGCTACCGTAGCTCGTCTCGGAGTCACCCAGGAGAACGATGCGACCTTGCGAGAAATATTCATTATGTTAATATGCTATGTTGATACGAAGATGCATACACGTGTATCGGTGCATAGATGCATCGGTGATGCAACCGAAGTAGGTACGCGTGGGTAGGAATAAACGGGACACGTAAATAGGAATATCAAGTGAACGAGATAGGATAAAAGGAGGGGAAAAAAGGGAAAAGAAGAAAAGAAACGAGAGATATTGGAAACGAAGAAGGAACGTCTCGGGACGAGGGAGTTAAAAAGTGTCCCCGAAATTAAAGACTCGTCTAAGTAGGGTAGACCGTAATAACCTCTTTTAGCCCGTAACAGGGGGATGAACACCCTGGCCGTTCTAAGGGGTGCCACCAGATTGTGTCGCAGCATCGATTCCCACGCTGAACTGGTTTGCTTTTCTATAGAGCCGGGTAAAGCCAAGCCACCGGTGTGTATCACTGCCCACAGACCTGGATCACGAAGATTTAAAGCATTAATAAACTTGCACACATCTTTTTGCGTAGCGGCTGTGCAAGCAGAAAAGTTGTGAATTTTAAGATTACTCTTACGAGAAGATTTTTCCCCCTCTCTCTTTTTTTCTCTTTATTTCCTTCCTGTTCTTTTTTTTTTATTGTCCGATGAGAAAGTACCCGAGGAAACGAAATACGTGAAACTCAGTCGGACAAACGCGCGTTCCCGACCTCGTCAGACTTTTTTTTTATTTCCACTCCGAGCTCCTGGTTGTTCGACTAACGAGGTACTTTTTCTAAGCACGGAATCAAGGGAGAAAGAGAGAGGGAGAGAGAGAGAGAGAGAGAGGTATTTTATTTAGATAAACAGTTTTATAATTAAGCGGATCAAACGTTTCGAGACGAAACGTTCGTCTATGAATTACAGTGTTGGATAAAAATAAGCACGTATTCATTTTTCGATCTAAATACACACGTACCTACGTAATATACATATACGCGTACAATCATTGGATCTTAATTATAAACTTCACGTTAATTGGGCTTCGTTATCTTTATTTCATGCGACTCGTAGACTCTCTTTTAATTGAATGAATTCTAGAAGAGCTCGGAGTATTGCGATCTCGGAGGAAGGAGAAGATGCAACGAACGAAGACTGAATTTTTCAAAGTTCCGCTCCAAGGCCGACACTTTCTTTCTTTTTCCATTTTACATCACCTTTTAGTTCGTTTCTTCGTAGTTCACGCGAGAGTATTTTATAAAGTAATTATCGATCCAGCGTTTTAAAAGACATCGAAAAATTTTCTTTCATTGGGAGTACTCGACGATATAAACTTCTGTTTAAATATTCACAGGAATAATAAATTACCATCTTCTCCGGCCGGGAGCTTCGCTCTGACTGCGTCCAAACCAGCACGTAGACTGTCCTCCCTAGTTGGATCCAGTTCCAATGGCACGATTTGTCCCCGAGCACGAACTTGTACCTTATCGTGGTTCGAATCTCCATTGTCTATCTCCTTCTCTCGTTCCTGTTCCACGGCCTTCAGAATTTTGATCGACGGTGAATTTTCGAGCGGATTTGGCAGACCCGCGAAGACCTGCAATTTCCAAATTTTTCTCACTCGACTAATCGCTGGAAAATGAAATATCCGAAAGCTATAAACGATTGTAAGTTTATGCGAGCGTGATATAAGCTTGATAAAAAGTGCTCGACGAAATGAAGATCTCCGCGAACTAACTTCGCTTTAGTTCGAGCGGTCTAAATTCTCCAGTTCTCGCCCAAGACGAAGGACAATTACTTGCAACTTTGGCGACGTAGAACGAGCGTTAATTATGCTTGGAATCGTACGACTCTAGCTTTCTCACCTTAAATTTATGTTCTCCTTAGCAACGCTAAGATAAATTACGAGCAACTCGTAATGCCATTGTAATCGTGAATCGAATCGGATATGACACGGGTCAAAGATCTCCGGATTTAATTCGCGTAAAAAGCACGAGCAGATAGTACTGATTTATTTGTCAAACGATACGAATGATTGCCGTACACCCCGTTGTTACACCGGTTTTTGTAATATGCTACTTTCTAAAGTTAATTGGAAGGTGGAGGGTGACAAGTTGAAATATTCTCGGACGAAGGGATAATGGGTACCCTCTTTCACAAAGAGGTGATACATCGGATTACACGGGATTATGGATACCTTAACTTTAATTAACATACCAAGGTTCGTTCTGACGGATTAAGCCTAATTGTGGCAAGATGAAAATTTCGATCTCCCAAGTCGAATTAGTTTCTCTCCGAATTTACGAGTTTCACTTTCCATTAATATTTACCGTATCTCCCGAAAATTCTCGTAAAATATAAAAACGCTCGATGTAAAAGACACGCACTGATAAACTGGCTGACGCATCGTTATCGAGTTATATTTAGATAACATATACACATCTGCCGGGTAGATCCTGAGCTTGTAGTTAAAGTTAGACTACTTTGCATACATTTTCACAGGAAACTCGCGTTACTCGCGGTCCTCTCTCATTCAGACTCGTTCAACTTCGATTAACTCGCCTCGAGTTCAATTATCTAACACGATTCTCTAATTATTCAATATCTCGTCCGGTATAGCGTTCTTGAGCATAGTTTCGAGCACCGGTCAAGAAAGAGTACCACGAAGTTACGTAAGAACTGTGCGGAACTTTTAGTAAGTTTTATTGCACGTATAATACTTGATAATAAATGGAATCGATTTGTGTAGGTTGGGAAAGCGGAGTCTAGTCGAACGCAGTAGTAGTACCTCGATCTTCGCGTGACGTTCGCGATTTACGAGGGACGCATGGTTACGAGCATTATTACCTTGTAACCGGCTTCGGAGAGTGCAAGGGCAATCTGTAGACCCACGCACGTATCGCAGCTGGTTACGAGTACGTGACGCTTGTTCCGCGACTCGTACTCGTCGCTTGCGTTTCTCGATTGTCTCATCAGATAAGCGAGTAGGGCTGCCGCTATCGAGAACAGAGCTAAAATCTGCAGGGCCAGAATGGCCCCGGTTTCGACGTCCATCGTAATCTTCGTGCTCTCGTGATCCCTGTAATCTTCGTAATTTTTGCCTGTAATAAAAAAAAAGGAAAGACGGTTATAATCAAGGTCAAAACGTTTCTCGTAGGTGAAAGGGGCGAAAAAAAACGATCGAAGGGAAAATCGCCGACGGAGAAATCACCGGGACGTGAGTCGAGCTGTCGATAAGTCGACCCTCGAATTTCCATGCTTCTGCTCGCTCGCGCGGGCGCATCGACGCCTCCGAGAAATGCACCGAGGAATTCGTTTTCTCGGGAAAAGTGAACGGCGGAGAACTCGACGTCCTTTCGAAAGCGTATCTTTGAGCATAACGAGGAGCAATCTACACGGCCGAGCCGTTCTCGATTCTTCTCCCATCGTTGCATGGATTTTGCGTCGTCGTTTGGGGGATATTCTCTAGGGGCTGGATGGCTGGATGGATGGATGGATTTGTAGAAAATTCGGAGAAAAATCGAAAGAAGCGAGGAAGATGGAAGAGGTGCGAAAGTAGAGATGAAAATCACGCGTTGCGCACGGTCGAGCGATTTAATAGATCCGGTCGTGTCCCGTTAATGTGCTGAATCGATTAACCGAGGGACGTTCCGGTCGGTATAAAAAGGACCTCGTCCTCTTCACCGAAAGGGATACCTAGCCTACTTCGACTCTGAAATTGTGATTCGGTCGAGAAGCGAGAAAGCGAGGAAATCTACTTTCAAATCACCGATCGTCACCCTTCGTTGCAATAATTTTTTTTCCCGAATCGAAGATCGAAGATCGAGTACGAATGGGAAGACGAGTCGAAAGAATCGTTCGATACTTCTCGTAGACACTTTCGTATTACTTTCTCTCTTTGGCAATATCATCGCGCAGCCGATGTATCGCGGCTCGACGTGCTCTTCGAGATTATCGAATTTGCGGAATATCTTCGGTTTCCGGTACATCGATCACGACGAATAGTGACGTGGAAAGCGAGAAACAATTTTGTGGGATACCATCGAACGACGGCATCGTTGCCTTCGATTTAAACGGGCGAATCTTCAGGCAAGTCATACTGGATCGTCTCGTTTAATGGGCCATAAAACGATACCACTGAATCGAATTCTTTTTTCTTTTTTTTTTGTTAATACCATTAACTATAATATCGATATTATTAAACGCATAAAGAAAATAACTAGAATTGACGTTAATCGTATGATAAAATAGCTTTCCGATTGTAAAAGTTCAATCTTCTTCATTTTTTATTTTTACTTTTTTTATTCCAAGCGTCATCGACGAACCGTCGATATCGGATATCCATAATAATTATAGCCTTTGTAACGAGCGTGCCGCCTATGGTGTCGTTCCTTTCGAGATCGATGATTAATAACGTGCCAAGGTAACCAACCGGCTAGTAATAGCGAATGAAGTTAATTGACAGTGAGAAATTTAATAGGTTATTATCCAAGTATGTGCTCAATACAGTAGTCATTAATATCAATAGGAAGTTATAACCGATACATCGAAAGTCTTGGCAGGATCGACGTTCGACGTGATCCATGAGGTCTTCGCGATCGATGCCGAAGTAACGAAACGCAGCTTGCGCTTCTCGTCTCGTGAAAGTGAGAGCATAACTCGAGCGTGGAAACTTGGCGGGATCGTCGTCTCTTTACGGTGGAAAATCTCTGGCTGTTGGTCGGAAAGGAAAAATGAGATTTTCACGACCATCACGAGGACGAGGACGAACGAGTTACAAATGACTTTTTTGTAGTACGAAAGCCGACACGAATAACGCGTTACCGGTATTAATACTTTCACGTTGGGAATTTATGCTGGCTGACAGAGTGAAAATGCAGGCGAAAAATGAAGTAAGACCATATTTAGTTACTTTTTAACCTATTTTTTTAAAACTTATATTTGTATTCGTACCTTAAACCGATAGTATGTAAAAAGACGTATTTTCACGTGTCCTAACGTCAAAGTGTTAATACGTTTCACCAGGCACGCCCGTAAGCGAGATATCGCCGCGGTATTCGCACACACAAACAAAATCACTCGTACACCTGCTGTTCCACCGTGGCTTCGTGTCAGTGGAGAGTCCAACGCACACGCCAGCTCGCTTGGACGACCACTACTAACTTTCTCTGGAATGTCGTTGCATCCAAAAGAAACCAAAGCGACGCTCGACCGTGTCTCCCTATTACCGAAGGCTCCCTTTCTTTGCTCATTCCATTCTTTCTCGATACGTAGGCGCCCTTTACGCTTTCGTGCTAATAGTTTCACGTGTTTCGAACTTATAATCGCGTTCATCCAGCTTTACCAGAGGGATTACATTATTATACGACTAAGGTTCCACGTACTCGTTTAAATTATAACGAATTAAATGTAGCATTACGTGAATTAAATGTGGAATTAGGGAAGAGATATTATATTTTATTACATTGAGCTTATTTCTAGCTCTCTGATTTCTTCTACCTTGTAACATGTATTTCAATTGTTCCGTAAATCTGCTTTTCTTTTTCCCCGAGCAAAAAGTAAATAAATTCTCATGTAAAACATAATTCCCCGGAATGCATGGAATTTAAGGCAAAAGAAAGAATCAACGCGTTTAAATTCATTAAATTGTCCTCACAGCAAAGCGTAGAATCATATCGAAAGAGCGTTTTCAAGGCTCGCGAGAGTAAAAAAGAAACGGTTATGCTAACGAGCGTATGTGTCATCTCTATTAATCGCGTGACGAAGCGCGCGTCGAACATAGCCGTGCTAGCGTTTACGTAGATCGATCACCGAACGATATTATTCGCGTCATAGGCGAACAACAAAGCGACTTCCTCTTCTACATATTCGCCGAATTACACTTCCAGTCTTTGAGTGCGCGAGTAGAGAAATATAAAAGTTTATTCACCCGTGCCGATTTCGAAAGGAGTAAATATAGCGGTGTAGTCGTCTGGTAGGCGGATCGATTCGTTGGAATACGGGAACGAGCGCGATCGTAGGATCGTAGTGACGACCTTAGACAACCGCTGGTAACTAACTTGTAAAATGGATTTCTCGAACGAGTCGAGAGGCCGAATTAACGGTTACTCGCTCGCGACCAGTTCGACGCGTTCGTAGGTAGGTAGGTAACGTATTAGGTTGTAACATAAATAAGTTTGGTTGTAAAAGTGAACATATTGTGTAGTGCTAAAAATTCTATTTGAGTGGTATTAACCAATCGTCTTTATAACGAGAAACTCTCATAAATAACAATAGAGATTACATAATTGATCAAATGTGGTATTCTAATTTATTAATAAATATCCAAATTACCGACTATTTATTTACGCATGTTATTTATGTATTTACTAAATATTTGCTTATTTTGTTAACCAATTCTCTTTATAACGAGAAACCGTGGTAAATAACAATAGAGATTATATAATTTATCGAACGTAGTATTTTAATGTATTAATAAATAGCCAAATTATGGAATATTTATATACGCTCGCGAAGTTATTTATGCTACGAGCCAATACAACTTTCAACAATTTTTCCAAGACATCGTTCTTTCGTAATATTCATAATTATTCCTTTCGTAGGTGCGAACGAGTTTTACGTAATAACACGCAAACTTTACCGAGAAAAACTACGCGCGATACCTACGCAAAGGTCTCTGTCTCTTCGCGGTATAATTTCCAATTTCGCAATCATTAGATTTTCGTAGTCCGTATACTTTTACCACGCGCGCAAGACTCAAGACGCGTCGTCCTCGTCGTCGAGAGGAGAGTCACCCGAATGAGCGAAGAATTTTTTGAAAATATTCCGGAAAAAGAAGAGAAGGAGGACTCGCGAGCCCTTCCTCGCCGTCCTCGAATACGTAAATTTTATCATGCGTCGGGAGACGCTTAGGAAGCAGAGTAAATGTTATTAAAGAGCATTACCGTTGCAAATATTGAGCGCGGAGTAGGCCGAGGGAACAAGCGAGTGTAAGCACTTAAATCACATTACGCTGAATTACCTTGGGCGGTCGTACGAATCCCGGCATGAAATTAACGTACTTCTTTTTCAATCCCGCACAAAGTAAAATCCCGGAAATACATCGAGCCGCCGAGCGATCTTTAACGGAGAGTTCGTTGATCAACCACGCGTTTCTTTTCGGTGGTGATTGTAAAAACCGACCTTTCTAATTCCAACTACGTTCGTTGTTAGCCGCTCCCGACTTTCCCAAACTTGGTACTTCCGTTCCGGAGCGGATAAGATTAAACGCCGTGGACAACTAACGAGGTATTCCAGGAAAAAAGGAATAAAGGCTATGCGTTTACTGTAAGGTTTGTATTCTTCGAGAAGAGGAGGAAACGGTGTTGTAGGTACGCGGCGAAACGTGATTCGAAAGAAGAAGTCGTTTCCCCGAGTTCGAAGGCACGCGTAAAAATCGTTTCTCCCGCGATCGAATCGAAGGTTAAACGGCGAACAAGCGTGCGTAATCGTTACGAAGCTGCGAGAACGTATAAAAGTTGATGGGTTCTGTACGCGGATACCGCAACGGTACCGTTCGCCACTGCCGTTGCTGCTGTTGCTGACCGCGAGTGACCGCGAGTATAAAAGGTAAACAGTGCCGATCGAGGTGTGTCGGCGGTGGATTATTTGCATTAGAATTTGGCGATTCTGACAGGCGGTCGGTAAGCCGCTTTCACGTGCCGCGAAAGAGTCCGCGTGCCTCCGCCTTTTTTCCCCCGTTCTATCCAGTTGCGTGCACCGTTGATACCCGCTGCTTTACTCGCTGGATACTCGTGTCACTTTCACGTTTCCTCTCGGGTGTTTCTCGTTCTCCTAAGCGACGATGCCCCTCGCGAAAAGAGCCGCGCGAACTCGCGAAAACTCCTCGACGCGGGAAATCGCTCGAGGCGTTCTCCTCCGCGTTCTCCGACACGCGACCTACTTGTTCATCGACGCGATCTTTATCATCTCTTAGATTCTTCATTTAGCGAAGAAAGTTCTATCGATTCATGGACCGAGAACGACGACGGCTGGAACGACCGAAGGGAAAGGCTTCGCGTGCGGAGGTGCTAACGATAAACGAGTTGGTAGAAAAAAAATCGAAAGAGAGAAAGAGAGAGATAGGGAGAGACATTAACGGCAAAAGTCGTCCGTCCGGTCGAAGTTCGATTATATTACGAAATCGTAGGAGACACTACGACGACGATCTAAATCCTTCTTCTACCGTCGAGAAAATCGAAGACGCTCTCGGTACTTAACGATTCGAGAAACGACGATATCGGGCATTGGGAAATCGCTTAGAAAGTCCGAAAGAATCCGAGCGCTTTTCTTTCCAGTCCGGAATAGCTGGCGAGGCGAAACGAGCCGCTTAGCAAAAACGATCTCTGCTCTGTTCGCCTCGAACGCCTAAAAGAAGAGAAGAGACGAATCGGATCATCGACGGAAATTTTGACGCTAGTCTCCGAAGCGCGGTATTTAAAAATGCGCTCTCTCGTTCGAACGGTGTTTAGTACCTCGGGGAGACTGGCTTGTAAGCCGAAATGGCGCGAGAATTTGGAGCGAACGCGCGGGAATTCGCGAACGGTATGCCGGGTCGCGTTCATTTGCATGAACGATTCCTTTGTCTCGATTTCTTGCCAAGAAAAGAGCTTCGCCCGTTTCCGCTTCGAAACCTTCGATTATCCCTGCTGGCGAAGCGCGACCAAGTCGTAACCCAGTACGAGTACGTTTTCGCGAGGATCTTCGATCGATTAATTCTCCTCCTCGTCTATAGCAGTTGCAGCACTCCGGAGCTTCTTCTCTTCTCCAAAGCTATGGAAGTTACGCGCGCGTGCGGACGAAACGCTCCCGCCTCCCGAAACTTTCCCGATTCTCCTCTCGACACTCTTCCTTTTTTTTTCTTTCGACTCTTCCCTCTGTCCCTCTCTCTCTCTTCTCTCTCTCTCTCTCTCTCTCTCTATCTATCTGTCCTTCGTACTCGCTGTCTCTCTTCCTCTTCACACTCGGGAAATCTCCGTTCTTGGATTTACGAGCATCCCAGGATCCTCGTTTTACGATTACCTACCTCGAAACATTTTTATCGGACGTTATTCGTCGAGTACTGCGAGTAACGCGACACATCGAAATCTTTTCCAAATACAAACGTCACTCTGACGTTATAATTTTATTATTAGGACATTCGTCGGTGGAAGTGTCGCGAAATGGCGCTTTTCTCTTACCGTACTTAAGTACCTCGCGAATTCGTGCTCCAATTAACCGGCAATTAAATTTTCATTACTAGCTTTATCACGATTTTTATGTTCCCCTTCGCTCCAACAGTAGAGAAGAGTAAATTACTTTTCCGGTATTCCACGAAAGTTACTCTTTCCGTGGCTTGATGCTCTTCGACGCGTTGTAAATCGATTGCACGTCGCGTTATCACCGTCGCGCGTCAAGCACCGCTGCACTCGCTGCGGACGAGCCTTTGTACTTTTGGTTCCGGTTTACGATTCTTCCACGATACGATCATCGACGCGATAAACGCATATTTCCGCGACACAAAATCCGCGCGCGAATTCTTCCCGGTTTGCGAACGATCGTCATACTCTTCGTAATTGAGGGCAATTTAAAAAAAAAACTGTATCAACGATTTAACGCTATAGAAGTAAAAAAAAAGAGTTAGCCGTGTAGCGCGAAGAGCGCGTTGCGTGTATACCGAGCTCTAATGCAAGCTAATCTAATGAGACGATTATGCGTTCCAGTTACTATGCGTTACACCGCAAGTATATCGCACGACGCGTTAAAATCGAGGAATAGTTATAAAATTCGTCGAATCTGCGGGAAGATAAGATCGGATATCGTAGGGAGTATTATCGTTCTGTTAGAAGAGACGAAACGAAGAGAACGTTGTAACGCGATCGTTGAGTACGCGATGAGGTATGCGATCAAGAATGCGATCTATGAGAACTTACCTGCGCTTGTTCGTAGCAGAGGTCAGCGAGATTCCGTGGCAGCAATGTCGATCGATGGAGGAAGAAGAAGATGAG
>JAIFRP010000021.1:6120679-6135250 GCA_032403825.1 Odynerus spinipes | reverse complement strand
CTATCTTTCTCTACCTAGGCGCTCGACACAGCACCGACATTAATTTGCGAGATTTTCGCTGAACGCGTATCGCACGAACGCGTGCATTCATAATTTATAATAGAGTTCATCGGGTATGTATCTACGGTATTATCTTTAACACGAGAGGAACGTAACGAACTCCGAGCACGGAACACGCCAGCAGATTACAAGCGGAAACTCGCTGACATCATGAAACATTGCTTGAAATCGCAATCGTCGAGCTGCGCGAATCATCGATACGATCGTCAAGATGACATAACGAGATGTTACTTTGATTTTAGCGATAGGTCGTCGGTGAATCGTAAGAGAGTAATGTAGGCACGATATAGGCCGCGCTCTCGTTTTAACAGAGAAAAGAGGGAGAAAGTTTCGAGCGTGCTTAGCGACGTCCTAATTACCACTGTAATTTTTTTAATATGCGTTTTAACATTCGCCGGCATCGTCCGATCGAGTTTTCGTAAAATGTGACGCGAATCTGACGCGAGCCGTATTAGGAGAATGAAAGAGAGACGATTTTCTTCGTTCGGCCGATTTACGCGTAATCTTCCATTACGCAATAGGAATAAATCCCTACGAATGAGAACTTATTCCGTATTCCCTGAGACTTGAGACTCCGGAGTACTTTCACTGACTGAGACACAGAGAAGTCGGGTGCGTGATGAGAATGAACCAAAACGGTCGCTTCACCCACTGTGCTCGTAGGGAATATACTCGAAAGAGGACTTTGTACATGGAAGTTAAGAAGGCTATTTGTTTCTAGCGTCTTGTGTTTCCTGTCGGTTAAAAACCATTTAATCAGTGACTTCGGGAAATATGAAGATAAACGAGCGCGAGAAGGAACAATTACTTTCTTTCACCATGCATATTATTTTTCTCCTCAAAGTAGCTTCGTTTCGTCGCTTCAGCAGAATAGTCTAACTTTGGTAGGATCCAAAAATCAGAAGAAAAAAAAATTAATTCGCCGACTATAACCAAAGTGACGATGTATACCGCATCGATATGTGTAGCATCACGAATCCGTAACAGTATTGCTTAAGTTTCGATCGATGAAAGCCGGTAAGAAAGTCTATTGTAATTCGTGAATGGTCGCGACCCGACTGTATTTATACATGTGCAGGTATGGCCGTGGTCTTAGTCGGTGCGAGTCTGTTCATCCTCGTAAGAATTAGTTTCCCGACGACGGTGCAGCGATTAAATGTTGACGAGCCGATAGATACGGTTTTTTTTTTTAAGAAGTCAGGAGATACCGCATAGTGCCGGTGTGTCGAGTGTGCCAGAAAGGATTATGCTATTGTGGAAAATGCGATTCACTGTGGTGAGGATATTTCCGTAAACTTCATTGACTCGCAAAATAGTGGGCGAAAGTGTATCGGTAATCCGATTCGATGTTGTGCAGCATGTAATTTGAGAATACAAAATTAGGACGATTATGCTAATTTGATAATACTAAATTAATTTGTATCTTGCATATTTTACGTATTAATTATTATATTTTTAGGTAACATGCGTTCTCATTTTCGGATTATGTGTGACGTGTGCCGAGCACACGGCCGAGGAGGGAGCTTCCGATATTACGAAATTAGAAGTAGTCGAATTGGACGAAGCGGAAACCGATAGCGATGCGAAGGAATCCGACGTTCAAATAAAGAGAGATTCTGGCTATTCCTACAATCGAGTCAATACGAGATCCCGCTTTCAAGGTGGTCAATCGGGATACCGAGGGAGAATCGTTTCCAGAGTACCCAGCCAGATAAATAGACCGTTTAACAAATACGGTCCGCCGAGCCATCAGAACTCTGGATTTTCTAAACCCGCTCACGGTCAACAAAACCGAGACAAATTTCAACAACACGGACATTCCTCTCATCAGTCTCATCGTTATCCAAGTAATCAGCATTCCGGTAACTTCGAAAATCATGGCAGTAGTTTATGGGACCAGGGTATACCGAGTCCCATAAGAAACATCGATTTCGTCGAGCCCAGTCCCATAGCAGGTCAAAATAATGAACCGTTCGGATCAAACACTGCCAATTATTTGCCACCTAAGAATCAAAAATTACCAGGATACTCTCCACCGGATAGCTTTTCCCCGCAACCCGTTCTTTCGATATCACAGAGTCACATGGAAGCTCAGAACGCCAATTTCCAGAATCAGAATATCGTTCAGTCTCAGGGCAGTCAGATATCCGACGCTGCTCTCTTTCTAACGCAGAACGCGCAGGCGTTAGAGCAACTCTACGGTGCACCAGCGACGAGTCAAGAGTTCGCGCCAAACGTGAACGACTTCGTCGACCAGAATAATCAGCTTCAGAATCCGAACGCTCAATTTCAAAGTTTCGAGAGCACTTCGGCGAATCCTCAAGGTTTCCGAGGACCATTACCTTCTTATGCATCGGGGACGTTGAATCCACAGGAGACTTTGGAACACATACAATCTTTGGAAAAAGACAGGCTGATCGCGCAACTGCAGCAAGCATTAGCTCAATCCCAGATCCAGTCGCCCAATACTCAAGGTAGATACGCGCAAAATCATGCTAACTATCCCCAGAATCAAGATCTTTTAGCTTCCATTGGTACACAGTTCCCACCGTTAGATAAACCGAGTACAAGTACAAATACAATTGGCCTTGGTGCAGGAAACGTGGCTTTCAATCAGTCACCATTTCTACCAGGGACAACAACTGGTCCTACGAAATTTCCTTTGGGCTACGGTCTGACTACGACTACTCAATCACCCAGCACTACAACAACAACAACCACGACTTCCACTGGACGCCCTATTCAAGGAAGCAGAGGAGACGGTACAAGCCCAGTTGGTACGAACGTACCAGCACCTGTCCAACCTGGAACGGCGGTCGTACCTTCCATAGGATTCCCTTTCTATGGTGGGTTCGTGCCAACCTTCGTAACAGGTACCAACGTTCTATCGAACATTCCGAGCTATGGAGCAGGAGTCTTTGCTCCGGGTGGAATAACTCCGGTACAATCATCAGGAACATCCCCAACTCACTTTGGAATTCCTATTCCAACGGATCAAGGACAAAAACCGAGTTCTGGGATACCTCAGACACCTCAATTACCACCAAAGACACCCCCGTCGTCTGGTCAACCTGGGGTAACTAGTCCACCACCGGTTCACCCAGCTCATCCTATTTCTCCCTTACCAGTGACTCCTTTGCATCCCGTAGCGACTCCGGTTCATCCCGTTCACCCCATTCTTCCAGCAACTCCGACTCACGTTCATCCCCCGGCAGGTTCAACACCCAGTCAACATCCCACTTACGGTCTTCAAACGCCTTTAATCAATCCCGTGCTATACAAACCGATAAAACCAGTCTACCCGGTTTACTATTATCAGAATGTTGCTTATCAGCTACAGAAACCCACGCTACCAACGTATCCATGGAGCTACGCGCCTTCGTATGTCTCTGCGAAGCCTGCTCAAATATGGAAATGATGTGATACCGTTCCTCCTGAACGATACGCGACTCGTTCTCCCACGTCGTGGCTCGTTCGCTGGTTCGAACGCGAAGGAAGAAGAGAAAAGCAAAGAAAGTGGTCGAACAACGAGTCTCGTAGGAGTCCTTGCTGAAGATACGAAGGAATCGATCGGAAGAAATTTACTATAAGGTAGCCACGCTGATTAATCGATTGTTAAGTAGAGCATCGATGAGAGCAATTTCGATGGTGACACTCTTATCGATGACAGCTCGTTGTATCGAAGAGACGATACACTTTCTTCGCACCGACTCTCGAATGTCACTCGTGTTCCTTCTCGAATAACTCTCGTGATATCTTTTCGTTCGAAGCCATGTAAATACGACTTTTTTATTTATTTTTTTGAAATAAAATCTTTTTTTTATTTTCAACCATCCACCTGATATACACGTTACACCTATGACAGCCGCGTGACACGGTGCAGGTAAGGAAATGTATTTTTCCAGTCCAACGGATGATCCAGTTAGAAACGAGTCCAACTAATGCGTCGTCCGTACGAGTTTGACTCGTTCGAAATAAAGAAAATATCGTAAAGGGAACCACGTTCCAGTCTTAAAACGAAACGATCACCGAGCACGACCGAAATTCGTCACGGAGGATTTCGTGCGTAGAAACGTTCGCTTCAAATAAGTCGGTGCTTTGCCCGATGGAAAGTCGTAACGAGAAAATGGAGTGCGGCCACTTCCGGTCCGTGGGACCTATACGAGGGAACTCTCACCGAAGTCGTGACGTTTCGACGATCGCCTCCGCGACGATCGTAACACCGCGATCGAAAACGATCGACGCCGTGTATCACCACGGCGTCCGATCCTGACCTGGAAAGTCATTCGATCATTCTAACCACGGTCAATGCGCGGACGGGTTGCCGGAGTAATCCCGAGCATACATAATAAACTATCTCTAGTGTACGGCGGCAGGTTTATCCAAGATCGGCTATCGATTTCGTAATCTTTCGACGTGACTCTAAGAGAGGGAAGATGCATGAAGCGCGCATACCTCCATTCATCCCAACGGAGATAATAAAGTGAACGTTATCGTGCACCTTCTTCTCTATGCCATTCAGAAGTACGGATTATATACGGTGTATTCGTTTATATTCTCAAGATAGAATCGCTCGAGTTACATGGCGTAACTTTCTCACCGTGTTTCGTTAAACTCGATCCGTTTAAGCCTCGAGCGTGCCTAATAAAGTGTTAAGAATAAGTAGTTTAGATAATTTACCGTTGTCCGAATGCACTGTGAGAATACGCGAAGGTAAAGGTCGGGTTTATACCGTATCTTTTAACCAAACCAGTCGTCAACGCTCACTTTCCGTCGTGACCCGAATCCCATACCCGGTTTTCTTCTCCACTTTACCTGCATACTCTTACTGTTTTCATGAAAACCAGTCCGATTACGGTTTTCCTTCGATGATACCTTCTTAGAATCTTCCATCCCAGGGATTTGCTATCCTCCACATTTTCTAGCTTCCAACGGATAGCCGATTTCTCCTATTCCGTGTTTACGACGATCGAAATCGGAGCGAGAGCCTCGATCGGTCATCGATCGACCGATCGATCGATTCGAGCGAGATCCGAGGAGATCGTAAAAGTGGTGCGATCGGAAATTCAGTACGGGCAAACTACGGCTTCCTTTATCCCGCGGGTGAAAGTAAAACGAAATGAATCGTTTGTTTTCAGCTGGTTCGGACGGTTGGACGAACGAGCAGGGAGGAGTCTTCGAGAGGAGAACCTCGTCTTTGTGTGAATTCTACTCGATTCTCCTCGATTCTACGCCATTATCTTTTTCTCTTTTGTACCGTGGATATCTCCTTCTTCTTCTATCTCATCTCACGTCGAGATGAGAATCTGTCTCCCACCATCTCTCCCGCCCCTCTCTCTTTCTCTCTCCTCTTCTTTCTCTCACACACTCTTCGACTTCGTGAGTTATATGTTAATCGAAAGTAAAAAGTTCACCAGAAGGTTTTTTCTATTCTCCGTCCGCACATTTCACTTTCCAACGTCGGAAATCTACTTTCAGCCGATAGCGAGAGCAAAGAATGCGAGAGGCATAAAAGCGAATCCTTTTACCTTACCTTTCATACCACGAAACACGTACCTAAGTCGTCAATTTTTCTCCTCGTGATGAGTTCTTCTTTCTTCCTTCTTCCACTACTTCTCATTCTTCCTTCTTTTCGCACACGCATTAAATCCTTAATGTTGTTCATTAATCAACGCAACGTGTAAATGAAATCGTCTCGTCTGTTTCTTATTCTCTCTTATGATTGGTCGCACCGATGTTGATAATCCAATATCGTGAGGATATCGTTTTAAACGTGGGAAACAAGATATCCGACTATTCTCGACCGTGTTCGTTCGAATTCGAGCGATATCTTTCTTTATTATGGATAACCGGAAACGAACGTAATGACTAAAGCGAGGGAAAGAAAGGCAACCGGTCGCCGATCGTAACGATTCTCTACGTTCAAACGAATTTGCATTGAATTACACTTTCTAGGCGACGGTCTATGACGATTCTATTCCTCTCGATCCCGTTTCACGTTCACGCTGTATGGGAAAATTCATTTTCCTTTCAGAGGATCGGCTACTTCGGCTCGGATGTCCGAAATTGTCGAGGTAGCGTTTTCAGTTCATAAAGCGATTTTTATTGATATAGATCTTCTGGCAATTTATTATATCGCGGATCGTACTTGTCGTAAAATAGAAATATCAATAAAATAATCCTCTCTCTCTCTCTCTCTCTCTCTCTCTCTCTCTCTCTCTCTCTCTCTCTCTTTTCTTTCTCTCTTTTTTTATACGAGGATCTCGTCGAAAATTCGATCGCGTAAGATAAAGTAGGTCGACAACGGCTGGTTTTATGCGCTTCTAGGAAGTCCCCAGGATGCATCCATCTTCTGAATGTTCCACGTAATTACACGCTTGAAAGACGAGCGAAGCGAACTCGTCGTCGTCGTCGTCGTCGTTGGTTAAAGTGCCATCCTTACACACGTATAGGTACTTCTCTATACGTGTCCACGCGTCCCGCATAATTAACAAGGATCTCAATTTGTTTCGCGAAGCGGCGCGCTTTTTTCAAAATAGCGAAGCTCGGAAAAGTTGAAATAGAAAAAGGAAAGAGATTACGACCGAATGCAATTTCAGGTTCGGCGGTTTGTTCGTGACGCTCATTACGCGCTCAATTTCTTTTGAAATTTTCTCCGAAATTAGGTATGAATTGGAAATGCGATAATGAGAAGGCGGGTTGCGTGAAAAGAGAAGAGGGGGAAGGAGGAAATCTCGTGTTGCAAATAGTAACACGCAATAGCGAAATTTCCGGACGCCGCTTTTGAAATCAGGAAGACGTAGGATCGGCCTTTTCCTCGTTTCGTCGGTCATTCACTCGAGCAAGGATAAGAACCTCTTCTTTTGCGATCGAAGGAAAACAATGGTCGATAAGAATCAACTCGAATGACTTTTACTCGTATCGAAGGAATCGTTTTTCCCCTTCCCTCTTCTGTGTAAGCTCCGGCTCCTTTTCAACGGCTTTTACGCGGCCTATCGTACGGCTGTGTACACGACACCGTCACATCGAAAGGTTTACGCGCGCGAGCGTTCTACCGACGTTCAGAATCAGCGCGGAGAGACTTACCTTCACCTAGACCTTTCTTTCTCTCGTATGAGAGGGGATCCACATATAAAAGGTCTCTACTGGGTAGGTATGGCATCAGAAAGCACATTTCACTTAACCACTCGGTAGTCGCTTGACCACGAGAAATAGTTACGAGGATACCAACTTTACGAGTGACATGCGTTCCTTCGTAAGTATGCCTCTCATATCTTTCGACTTTCTCGAAATAATTATTTTCTTCGCTTTACGTCCACCGATATTACATTTTAGTGAAATATTTCGTCGTAATAACAGTTATTATCGCTCCGTGCTGTAAACTTTAATAGCAAAATACGAATTGGTTCTAATCATTATTTTCTCCACGCAGGTATTCTTGGGGCTTATCGCCCTTGCCGTCTCGAGTGTCTCCTGCAGAGAGACAAGAGGTGAGAAACCTCAGAGACCGCATCGACCACCGTTAAAGGGCAAACGTGGAGTTGGCGATTACCCCTTAGGATATTCGTCCGGTGGTCATTCTTACTCTTCACCTACATACTCCAGTCTTGGTTCAGGCTACAGTCTAGGCGGGTCATCCGGTGGTCTTTCCCTCGGACACTCGGGACTTCAAAGTTTGCAGAGTTTGGGATTCGGCGGTGGACACGGCCTGGGCTATTCTGGATCTGGATTGGGATATGGAATGAGCATTGGTTCCGGCTTGGCTCACGGCGCGAGTCTTCAAGGTCTCTCGAGTCAGAGTACTTATTCTTTACCGAGTCTATCGAGCCTCAACCTGGCTGGCGGAGGATCCGGTGGAGAGGGTCTCTTCTCGGCGGCAGGAAAGAACGGTCCGGTTACTTTTGGAATTCACGGTGGAGGTAACTCCCTGGGTGGCTCTGCTTCGAGTACTTACTCTACGCCAATTTATGCGTCAGGAGGTCAAGGGCTCTCGGCGTATGGAAGCGGATCGAGCGGTAGCTCTCATCTTCCTCTAACTTTGGGCTCTTCTCACGGTTCCGCTACGTACGGTCTACCATCGGTATCTTTGCAATCGTCCGGCTCTTCTTCGAGCTACAGTCTCCCAGCATCTTCCTCGGTGTCAGGAGGACTGGTTCTAGGATCTCACGGAGGAGGTTCTTCAAACTATGGATTGCCAATCTCATCGGGATCTTCCCATGGAATATCTCTCAGCAGTCTATCTTCTGGTGGCTCCCATGGTGGATCGTCTGGATATTCGCTCCCCATAAGCTCGGGATCGCACGGTCTCTCCGGTTTGTCCGGCAGCTCCGGTGGTATATCCGGTTACTCTCTACCAGCTGTATCCGCTTCGTATGGCGCACCCAACTCTCACGCGAGCATCTCGATCGGTTCCTCCGATGGCTCATCTTACTCTCTCCCAGCGTCCTCCGGATCTCACTCCAGTTCCGGATCGTCCGCGTCCTATTCTGCATATTCCCCAGCGTCTTCGGACGGTAGCTCTTATTCATCCGGTGGAAGTTCCAGTTACTCCAGTCCTAGCTCCAGTTACTCCAGCCCTAGCTCCAGTTACTCCAGCCCTAGCTCCAGTTACTCGAGTCCTAGTTCCAGTTACTCCAGCCCTAGTTCCAGTTATTCGAGTCCTAGTTCCAGCTACTCCGGTTCTAGTTCCAGTTATTCCAGTCCCAGTTCAAGCTACTCCAGTCCAAGCTCTAGCTACTCCAGCCCCAGTTCCAGCTACTCCAGCCCCAGTTCCAGCTACTCCAGCCCTAGTTCCAGCTACTCCAGTCCCAGTTCCAGTTACTCGGGTCTTTCCGGCGGTTACTCGCCTAGCTACGCCAGCCCCTCCTCCTCGTACGGCTCGCCATCGGAATCTCACGGATCCTACTCTCATCACAGCCCGAGATACGTCAGCTATGCCGCTTCTAAATCGTACGACGGTTTAGCAGCCGGCAGCTCAAAATACGATACGATTTCTTATTCCAGTCCCAATGGAAAATATTAATCGCTCGTAATATCTAGAGTATACCTTAGCATAATTAAATTAGATCCAACGAGAGATCTCACTCGGCTGATAATTGTTATTTCTTGCCACGAGAAGTCGAATCGGATCGTAAATTTCGATCACGTATTTGATGCAGGTCAACCGTCGATAATATTTGCGACGTGCGGAAGACCCAAGGTTGCGAAAAAATTGTAAAACGTATTTATAATTATGTTTATGTAGTTTATTTAATAACGTAAACCGTTCTACTATTTATATCATTTTTATACGGCAGAACGCATGTTACTTGTATACAATGTCGATATCGTGATCCTTGTTGCATAGTTTTATACGTTTCTTTTGTTTTATAATAAAAAAAACAGTTCCTTCAAAAAGTACCGAAAGTCGTCGTTTGTCGTCATCGTGAAAGTTAACGTAATGACTTCACGGATACTCACGGATACCGGTAATAAAAATAATAAGAGAGGACCAACGCAAAAAGGCTATCCGGCTCTCGTGAAAACGAGATCGCTTTTACTTCAAGGCCGAGCACGCCGCGATTCGTAAATGCCTTTCTAAATCTTCATTTTATTTTGGAAAGGCAGCCAACAGCCAGGTCGTTATACTCGTAGCAAGAAGTTCACCTAATTCGAAGACAAGATTCTCTACGGTGACTGGTGATATTAAAATCGAGAGTCGATCGAGCGTACGTACAATTATTAATTAGAATTATTATAGAAATCGTATGGACCGTGACGACACAAGGAATTATAATTTATAGAATCCTGATAGAAAGTCATAAATGAAACAGCACTAAGTAAGAATTTTTACAATTTACTCTCCTTACACGTCGGTTTCGTATCCGCATTAAGTCGAATTACTTATTGATTTATCTTACGGCTGGTAAAAGATTCGGCCCCCGGAGGAACATGAGCGAGCAAAGCCGGCAAAGCGAGAAGGGGTTCGTAGATAGAAGGGAATAACTCTGATGATAAGTCAGATTTAAGATGTCAGGAAACGAGGCGAAAATGAAAAATTCATGCCCTCTTCCTCCTCCTTTTCCTCCTTCGTCGTCGCGTCGGTTGGAATGGCCAGACGAGATATCGAAGCCGTGCACCATTGGTACCGGCACTCGACTAATCCTCCTTTTCATCGGTTACTTCGTCTCCGCTCGCCTCATTACTCTCTAAACGCAAGGCAAAGAAAAAAAATGTTTCCCTCTTCTCAGGATGCGAGTACTATCTCGTTGCTCTTTATCGTCTCGCACCTAATCAACGACTAACCACGCTCGTTTTACTCCTTTAACGCCTTTCGCATTTTCACTCTGGCAAATTATTTCTCTCCTCCTCGTCGTGGACTTTTCTTTACGACCGTATTAAAACTATCGCCTTGTTGCACCCATACAGTAGACGAGAGGATAATGGCGTCGTATCTTTGCATGTATGATTACGAAGTTAATTAGCACGGGTTTTATCTAAGAAAGTCTTAAGAGACTAGGTGGATGAAGTAAGTGTTCATACGCTCGTTCCCGTTTCTCTTTTGTCAATCTCGAAATAGACATATTAGAATAGAACGCGTTATCACAAATTCTTTAATACTGATAAATCAATATACTTTATTATCTCTTTCCCGAAGCATCAATGAAGCTTATCCTGCGTTGTTGGGTACAGCATACGCGAACTGTTCTTCGAAGGACTATTCTTCGAAGATCCGCTCTTTACGTATGCACCTGACCTAGTTCTTTAACGTGCTCTCGCACACGGGTTTATGGTCCAAGAGTTTAAAGTGAAATACGGTGACAGAAAAGAGAAAGAGATGGAGAGAAACGTAGACGAGCTGTAGGCTAAGAGCCCTGGGCTATGGGTGTCGCTCTGTCGCGATCGGTCACCCGTTAGACGGATTCGAGATTTGTCTCTCGAATTCTCTCCCCCTCTCCCTCCTCTCTCTCTCTTACTCTTTCTCTTTCAGTGCCAAAGGAAATCCGGACTCTCCGTGTACATGGTAGATACAAACAGCGGACGAGCATTTCACTATTTTCCGACTGGTCTTTCAAGGCGACATACTTGTCGCGCTTCACTCTCACGACCGTCCAGCGTTCGAAGCGAAAAGAGTGAAAATTTCGCTCTTACTATACTACGCGACGATCTCGTCGTAGATCGGGGCGTGATCGATGTAGTCGTTGGTCTCGAGCACGCGATTCGAGACTTTCTTCTTCGGAGAATGTCCGAGTAGTTCTCGATATAATTTTAAGATCGTTGGTCGCAGAGGTTAAAGAGAATGAGAATATATATGTACATATAAAGTCAATGATATCGTTAGATCGGACGTGGAGAAGAAAGCAAATTCGAGTGGCGTGGGTGTTTCAAAAAGATCACTCGAACGAGGCACGTGCGTTGAAGTCCTTCTTTATCGAAGGCGTGGTCACTACCTCCCGGTAAAGATCAGCCATAAGAAGAGAAAGAGAAAGAGAAGAAAAAAGAAAGAAGAGAGGAGACGCTCTCACGGGTGAAAGTAAAGCAGACCGACACTTTGAAAGGCGATCTGCAGAGGGAACTGGAAAGGCCTCTTCGAGAGAGGCCTCTCTCGAAGGACAATCCACTTCCTCGATCCACGCGCGACTTCTCTCTTTCTTCTCGTTCGTTCGATCGGTCGATCGACCGATCGCCTTTTCCCTTTTCTCGCGTCTTACTGCCCGTTCGCCTTTCTGATCCAGCTTCGTCGTCGCGTGCCAAACCAAAATTGTCCTATTCCCTCGTCCGATTCTCTCTTTCACCGAGTGACGTTCCCGACAGGGTCCGGTAGTAATTAACACTTTTTCCCCCCGAGCTCTCAGGAAGAATCGTGTCTTCCGTAAAAGAAAGCTTTCACGCGGTTCTCCTCGTCACGTTTCCTCTCGATCGCTAGCCAAGCCGGATCGACGAGCTCCGAGAGCAGTACACACGTGACTCTCGATCGATTATTTGTCCCCCAGGCGACGACGAGTCAAAGCTCTCGATTCTCCTCCTCGACCACCTCCAGGCGTACGCTTATCGAGAAGGCATTCGATATATTTTCACTCGCGAAACCCCGACACGCTGGGCGTGTACTTACCACCGCGGCACCGCGTATAGCATATAAGACCAAAGAAAAGTTAAACTAGTTTTCGTGATTTTTCAAGCGGCCGAGTATAAAGGAGAAATTCAATGTCTTTCGATCCGTCATTAGTCGTTGAACGCTCGCGCCGATCTCATTCCTATAATATCAAAGGTGTGGGCAAGCAGCAGGGATCGGTTAATAGAGCGGAAGATCGTTGTTGGATCTTCGATCGTGACGAGAAATCGGTGAGCGGACGATCGCCGTCGTTTGCTTCGTCGATCGGAGAGCACGTCCATCTGTGCTGGTGTTAATTGACTGCTTAACCGACTGTGACGCCGGGTCCGTGATCATGGGATTACTGGTTTGTATATACACATGTTTTTACACGATCATTGATCGACGATGATCCCAACGATGCATTTACGAATTTTTTTCTTCTCAGATTCTCTTGCTATTATGTCCGACGGTTTTCGGACAGGTCCTACAAAAGAGTAAGGACCCGAACGACGAGCCCTTTTTACCGATATTCCCAGTGTACCCTTACAGTCCAAAGTTGATGAAACGTGGAATCGACAAAGAAACCGAAACAAGATTGACGGCGGAACTGTACGCACCGAAAGTAGACGCGAAAGATTCCTACACCGCCAGCTATGGTAGTAATTATCCGCGAGATCCTTATTATCCAAATTACGATCCTTACCCGAAGACTGTGCCTTCCTCCTCCTCCTCCTCCTCCTCCTCCTCTTATTCTCCCTCGTACACTCCCTACTACTCTACCAGCCCTCACACCATGAGTAATTCGTACTCGACCTTATCACCTTACAACGTTTACGATACTTATGCAAATCCTTACACAGCTTCCGCAACACGATCTTCGATCTCGTCGAGCACTTACACCGCTCCGTCTTATCCTACTTCATCTTATTCCACCCTTTACCCACCTAATCCTTACAGCAGCCCGTCTTACTCGACTCCACCGTATGTTCCTGTCTCGAACTACTATTATCAGCATCCCTATTATTACCCGGCTTATTACGCACCACCACTCTTCCAACCTCCACCTCCTCCACAGCAACAATCTGATTATAATAAGGATTTAGACTCGGATGGTAAGGAAACCGACGAGAAGGATTCCGGTAGAAGTCAAAAATCAAAAGACGAGGATAAAAGTTCCGAAGTCGTAAACGATGGTCAATACGTAGACGGTGGAAATTATATTTCTTCAAACTCCAGAGATCTCGAGAGTCAATCGAGTAGTTACAAAGTGGCTAACCCGTACAATCAATTGGAACAGGCCAGCGATTTTCGACAGCCCCCGTTGCCGAGTTCGGGAACGTACAAGATCATAAACGTGGGAGCTCAACCAAGCGACGCGGAATATTCCATTGCCGCGACTTATGCGAAAACACAACAACTGGAACAGCTGATGAGACAGACCCTAGCTAAGCTACTTGCTCAAAATGCAGCACGACAAATCGTTCGATATCCTACGTACGATAACAAGCAGAATTCCCTAATCAAGGCCAATGAGGTATTCTATGGAAACCAGAACAGTTACGATAACAAGAATGCGCAAGCGTTCATAGCGGCACCGAATACGATCGCGAAGACCGGCCTGAGCTACATCATTAATCCCCAAGGTCTTGGTAACGTTAATTCTGGGTCTCTCCTGCCGCGCCAAGTCCTGCAAGGGTCGACCACTTTATCCAGGAGTAACAAATACTCGGACGATCAATATCTTCGTAAACCGGTAACGAGGGTGAGTCTGCAGCAATCGCAAGGATTGTACATACCTCCGAACAACATCGTCAAATCGCCGGCGACGAGTCAATCCACGTCCAGTTACGAAACATACGAGGACGACGAATCCTCGCGGACGAATCAAAATTACGGCGATTCTTTGGAGAATACCGAAGGAAAGCAGGAACAGAGTTACGAGAACGATCAGAGTCCAACGGGATCGCCGTACAAGAATCAGAATTTTGTCACCGTGCAAACTCCCCAGGTTTACACTTATCGTTACACGAGTATCCATCCCCAGCCAACGGCTAATCAACAGGACTCTCAAGAATACGACGATAACGCTAGCACCGCTGAATTTGGTTCGAAGCAGAATAATAAGCCTTAATAATAATTTGTTTAAAAGATCATTAGGAAGTTCGAGAACGTTCGAGTAAGTACAAAGAAAAATGATGCTACCGTGGGAAGCCTTCGAAACTAAATATAGAGTGGAAGTCGTTCGCACGATCGGGAGTTTTCTAAATGGTACAAAAATCACGTGAGAGGAGGAATCGAGTTTGCAATGAACAAGAAAAATAAGTCGAGTACTTATATGACGGCTAACTTTCTCCGGATTGACGGGACGTTCGCCGATCGGTTATTTATTGCACGTTAAAACCAATATACATAATTGCTCTTGCTTAAAAAAAAAAAAA
>JAIFRP010000021.1:6090798-6120650 GCA_032403825.1 Odynerus spinipes | reverse complement strand
AAAAAAAATAAGTAATCGAAAGCAGGAGCACACACACGTATATATAAGATCCATTTGCTATGTCACCTCTCATTTTTTCTGATCGGTACGAGGATTGATTCGCGCGACCGGTGCTCCCCTGTCAGCAAAAGCGAGATAAAGAGTAAAGAGTATTTGGCAGATGGAAACGAGTTCCTTGCCCGATGAAAAGAAATGAGCGCGTCGTGAGAGTGTCGCGTCGTTCGTCTCGACGGAATAAAAGGATTTACATGAGACGTCTTTAACGTAGGACGTATCGATTCTTAGCAGGATAACGAGCCAGCATTGTCTTTCCTCTTCTTGTTTGCGACTTCTTTTCAGATCCGCCTGGATCTCTCACCGTTAATGCGTTTCACGTTGACCTATGACCTACTGCGTTGTTATCCCTATTTATGCGCCTTCGGCGTTTTACGTATACCTATTTTACGTATACTTATGCATAATAGATGTAAGTGTTGTTCTTCGTTCGTAGTCATTAGCAATAAACCATTTGTTACTGTTCTTCGTGCTTCGTTCTTTCTCCTCTTGTCTATAACGTAGTTACGCCCAATTATCTTATTATTTTATTGAATTGTCCGGAAAATTTATTCCGATTTAAAAAAAAGTAACTTATTTAAAAAACCGAGTTAAATGTCTCATTCAAATATATGCAAAAAACTGCTACTGACATATCTTAATACGTAATGTAGTTATATAGAGAATCGGTACGAACTTTACGGATAACGAAATATCTTAATAAAAAAAAATGAATGATCCCGTTCTTCGCAACGGGAAATAAGGACGAGGATAAACATAAAATGAGCCGCGGTGGTCGGTTTATTTCTCGGAAAATAAAATGAGCGAGAGTCATGGTCACGAGGAAGGAAGAAAGGAAGAGATGTGGATCGTGGCAACGACCGATTGATCGCTCGGGTGCGGCGCTCAACAACGACGGCTATATGGAAAGGGGAAGTGAGGGCACGATCTTACGCTGAAAACATACCGGAACGCGTAGATCGTCGGCAGGTAGATATACTCGCGTATATATCGCGGCAGGTGAGTGAGAGCGCCGCCTTCCTTATGTTTTGCTTTATTTTCGCGCATTCCCAAGCGGAGCGCACACCAGTTCGGTCTAAAATAAAGTCAGATGGACCAAGCCTCTTACTTTCTCGGCTACTGCGGCCCAACCTGATCTCGATCTCGTAAAAACGCGTAGGTATACGCAGAAAGCTTCGCCACGTTATTATTCCTCGCTATTCATGAACGGCAAGAGCGGCGGACGGACGTCAAACGGACCGACCGATTCCGTCGGACTGATCCTGTTATGATCGAACGAGGGGAGAGAAAGTGAAAATTGCTTCCGAAGTATCAAACCGTGAATTTCTTTTGTACGCGTAAGGACTTGTACGTCGCACGTGTGTTCATATATGTGTGTGTTATTCAAGGAAATGGCATGCATGAGTTCGCTATCGTTTAACGAACCTTTCAACGGAGTCTTCATCTCTTATACGGGATACATCAGGATATGCAAATCGATCTAGACCAGCCGTCGCTTTTTTGTCTCTCGATTACGTTATGGCCGATATTATTATAGACTTTCTTTCGTACACGCGGACGATCTCGTTTCCGGATTTATCTAACCTGTCTGGAACGAGCGTCGAGCGAAACTGAAAATTCTTGCGGTGGTTCCGAAGATTTCGAAAACACATTACCGGCAACGTTCCAATGAAAAAATGTAAAAAATGTTAATAGACCATCACGGGTCGTGGTAGAAGGCGAAATGACCGTAGGCGCCGATTCGGAGTCCGAACTCGAGAAAGCGATCGATCCCGAAAGGTCAAACTTTGCATGTGTATCCTTTTGCATTTTTTTATTCCTCTCCTTTTCATTCCTTCGTTCTCTCGCCGTGGTACTCTTCGAAGGAGGAACGGTAATCTCGAAAAGTGGAAAGACCGATCGTGAACGTTTCTAAAGTTCCTCCATTTTTGTACGTTCGAGAAAGTTTCCGTGATTAATCGGTGCTAATTCGGTACGATACGATCCATATAGAAGATTCCTTACACACCCATGAGCTCGAGATAGAAAGTCGAGGGTCTCTTCGCTTCTTCTCCTTCCGTCATCTCTTCCTCCCCTTTGGCCGGTGACTTTTACCTGAAATAGTTGCGAGGGCCCATCGATTTGCCTTCACGCGATTCAACAAAGAATCTCTTTGACCGCTTCCACGGAGAGTGGTTTCGATCGCGAGGCCTCCTTTCCTCTTACCTTTCCTTTACCTTTCATTTCGCACCTCGATAGGAGAACGAGTATTAATTTTTGCGTGACACGGCAAGGAAAACCTTCTCATTTTTTTTTTCTATGGCTTTCAGCACGAACGATCGCTACTATAGACTTCCAAAACGGTTGATCACAGCGTTCGCGGTTACGCGCTGATTATTTTAGTTTTAATGTCACGATCGCCTTCGAAATCCGGTTATTCGACTAATCTCGTGCTCTAGTTCTAACGATCGCTTATGTAATTTCATTACCGCACGAGATAGAATCGTGACGTCGATTAGAGGATGATGATTTGTAAATTTCCTTTATTTTTAGAGCGCAGAGATATAAGATTATTACAAAAAAAAGTAGAAGAGATTGGACTCTTTTAAAAAGGATCTCTCCTCTCTCCCGGAGGGTTCGTCGTTTGATGAACTATTATTAAAATCTTCTCGACTGTTTTATCAAACCAACGATAATATCACCGTATTTTCACCGTGTGTGCATTCGTGCATATGGCTCTCTTTTATAAAGGAAAACACGATCGTATCAAAGAACACAATGATATCTCACCATTGTTTTATGAAAGTAGATATCGACGTCTTCGGTCTATTTCTTCTTCTCCCTCTTACCCCCTCTCTGAATTGTAATTACTTTGACTGCGTTATCGGAACGGCAAACTTTTATTAAAATAAGGAACTCCCTGCGGTCGTGCTTAAAAAAGGAAGCACTATTTCCAGCACTCCTACGATATACCGCCGTGATTATGCGTTTTTTAGGATTCTAAAACTATGAGAAAACGAATGTTCCTGCACACCATCTAAAGACAGTTGTTATTTATTCTCCCTTTACACCGAGCGTTACGTTACGCCAAAGTTACACTAAATTTAGCACTTTATATAGTTCTTACCGGAATTAACCGAATAAAGCGCGGAAATACAGGGACTCGTTCCATTAGCAAGTTAATGAACCGAATGGCCGGGCGGGATAATTAGCTGAGCTTTATGTATCGAAGAAGGAAATTCAAGAACAATTTACACGAAGATTAGGATTCGTAAGAGTACCGGAAAAGATAGATAACGCGTTAGCATAAAATCGATTGGATGGCAGCGTTGATCGCTAATTTATAATTAAAAAAAATAGACGTAATAGCGAGTCGTAGAAAATAATCGCGTGTAATTAATGCTTTTGCTATCTCACGATTTGAATTTCGTTTCGTCGAGCTTTGCATAATTGAATTTTATCGTGCGATGATTTCGATAGACAAATTATGGAAATGAATTCTACGGTGGCACGAATAAAAGATCTATTATCGTGGAAACCATTCCGTTTAACCTCCTTTCTTTTTCTCTTCCATTCTTCTGGATCTCCGTTTTGAAGAATTCATCTGTCTCTCTCTCAGAGCAGAGAGAGACCATGATTAATTCGTAGGAATGACTCTTCCATTATTTCCTATCCATCGCGAAAAAATGTCACTCTCGTACGTCGACGTGTCGAACCCTTTCACTCCTATGCAAGGATTTGTATTTCTCGATGTCAAGAACGCAAAACAAATTCGCTTCTTCGATCTTCTCTTTTGCTTTTACTTCGATTCGCCATTGCACATTTTGGCACGTGGACTAAGCTTCCACAGGTTATCATATACCAACACATCGTTATTGCGAAGTGAATTGTGCCTCGTCCGACTGTGCACGGTGGTAGGGGTAAAGGCTATATAAGAGAACGTAAGTCTGCTTCGATTTTATAGTTGAGCTAGGTTCGTTGTGTCGTGTGTGAACTTTTTCTAGCCCTTAATAATGGTGAGTCGTAATTTTAAATGCGATGCGCTAATAAGCGTTTAGCAATAATAATTAATCGTTAATCATAAAAATGTGAGATTTGTAAGATCCCCATAATGGAACAAATGCTGCATTACTTCATAATCATTTCATAATAACTATTTCTCATTTTAATCGACGGAAATTAAAATAATTATTTTAATCGGCCGCATTAATATTTATTAAGATTATTCGAGATATTCTCTCTGAACCGTCCCTTTCTTTTCTCTTCGACCCATCGTGCATAATACTCTATTGAAATTCGTTTAAAACGAAAGCAAAAAAGGGAGAGAGACTTTTACTCTCATACACATGAACTAATACACTTGTTCACGGGCGGTGTTCCCCCCTCTCCTTGATCCCTGTGCCACTCTGACCAGAGAACAGTCTATATAAGAGTGGTCCATGCCGGATCTTTGACCCAGAACTTGACGTGCAGCGAAAGTGTCCCGCTGGTGCATTTTTACCGGCAATCACAATGGTGAACACATTATTATAGCAATAAGTTTAGTCGCGTGTCTATCGTCGAGTGCTATTAATTCTGTCGTTGTTATAGTAAAAGTATGCTCCTGAACGTACTTTTCATTCTCTAATGTATTCCCCTACGTATTTTGATTTCAGAAACTTTATATGATACTTTACATGCTCTTCGTCGTCGCGAATGGCGAGAAGAAGATCAACTTGGAGGATATAGAGAGGGACAATCTCAAAGCCGAAAGCAAATCCAAGTCCGAGGGTATCCACAATGATGAGAGCAAGTACTCGTTAAAGCCAGAAACGAGTCAGCAACATTATCAATTATCTTCTGGGCAATACGACTCACCGGTTAGCCAATCAACCTACGTGACACCACAATCACCACAAAATGTATGATTTAACTATTATTATGAATTTATTATTAGATTGATTATTGATTTAACGAGCTGTATCTATTATTACAGATACCACAGGAAGAATATAGGCAACCTAACAAATATTCAACGAACGAATTGAGTTATCAGCAACAGGAGACTCTACAACCACACGATATTCAAGGCTTGCAGCAGTACGCCGAATATCAATTGCGAGATGCTGCAGGATTGAAAAACCTTCCGTCGTCGATTTATGCTCAGCAACAGCCTATTTATCAGCAGGATAATCAGCTGCAAAATTTTCAGATCAAAGCGTTAGCGGAGAAGCTCGTCAGGGGTCAAGGAAAAGGTAGGATTTTTTATTAAACGTCTTATCTATAGACGTAATAACTTTTCCCTTATTATTACAGATAATTTCTACGTCGATATCCCTATGGGCCATTTCTTATCGTATTACCCACACATCAATCTAAACGGACTGCACAATGCGAAAGTTCAACCATCGCACCGAGAGTTAGCTCAGGCTCAACAGTTCTCGATTCCCTTTTATACTCCGTACTTGACTCAGAAACAATTTATCAGCCCAGTGAAGATGACCTATCAAATCATACCGCAATACGCGCTGAGACAACCTTATCCAGTACCATCCACGATAGCCCATGCGGTAAAATGTCTTATTTCGCATAACAAGTATCTTAAAAGTGAAGCAAGCTAATATGCTGAATTATACGTTGCAGTACTCCAAGGGACCAATTTACAGGACGCTTCCTTCGAAGAAACAAGTCGCACCTTCCTCTCTGGCACCACCAGTCTACGAGCAGCAAGACCAATCGTATGCTCAAGGGAAACAATTTCTGTATACCCAAGCTTACATCGCTCAGCCTCAACAACCACAGCAACACGTGTCTCCGGTGATTTACAATCAAGCCAATACGCTTTACACCCAAGCGGCACCACTCCAAGCCGATCTTTACTCCCGATCGCCCGTCTACCTTCAAGATAACTTTCTTCACGGTCAAGTAAATCAGTACAGTGGCCAGCCCGAGCAGTCGTACCTTTCGCCTGTGACGGAACAACAACAATTACCGAGGCAGAACTTGCGCCAAGAGGAAAGTCAGAGCGTATCTCAAAATTACGTCAAGGTTCGTTAATAATTTTGGCAATGCTCGAGAATTGATCGTTTCTATGATAGATCTTGAGGAGCGAGATTTGTAAGAGCGTAATAACGAGATAAATCGTTCCCGGATAGAAATAACGATGGAGAAAGCATGAACGATAGGAGAGTCTCGGTTATATAACTCGATCTATAGAAAGTTATACATCGGGTGTGACATCGGGGTCACTTTGTAGCGTATCTCTCTTCTCTCAAAGTAAATAGGATAGTATATAGTTCGATATGAGATTGGAATTGAAAGGGAGAGGAAGGACGGTGGTATAACCTTAATGGAATATCGTAATCATTGGAGTATCGTTTGGACAGGTTTCCGATGAACCGAACACCGATTTCGTACCACCGCAAATACCCCATCAGAAGTTCAAACCGGACGTCACTCAGTTGGTACCAGTTTCTTCGGATCACGAGGACCTTCCCAGAGCAAAGGAGCAAGTCGTTGGTTCGGAACCGCGATCCTTACTGGATACCTATATACCGAGCAATCTAATTGCTGCGCAAGATTCAGCGAGGTAAGTCGTACGAAACGTAATTTATAATTCCTGATGCGTTTCTCGAACTCGAGGTAGAAGAAAATCAAACCAATCAATTTTTCTTTCTTTCTGTTCTAAAATCATAGATATCAAGAGAGGCCTTTGCAATTGGAAAGCGGCTTTCTTCCATCGAAAACGAATTTCGTACATTACAAGAAACGCAAGACGACGCAGTGATAATAAACATATTTCAGAGGCGTAGGACCATCGAGGATGTAGGAACGACTGACGACAATCGAGCGATCGGGAAGATCGATCGCTCGATGATTTAAGATTTGAATAATTTTGATATTATTATGACAAGCCAAGCGATAAATGGACAATCTCGAAGGTGCACCGTCCGAGCAAGGAAGCAACATCGTATCTAGTCCTTCAGCGAAAATCACAATACGTGTAATTTTTGTATCACTTTACTCTTTTTGTTTAGACGCATGCGCGTTCGGACGCGCGAACGTCATGTTTTTTCTTTTTCTTTTTTTTTAAATAAAACATTAGAAACTATTCGATTGGTTTTTTTTTCTTCGGCATGCACTTGTATTTTTAGACGTGTAGGTTCGTTAAACAAGATGAGACCGTTAACACTTCGTCGAATAGATTTAAATAAATTAACGAAAGAGATAGAGGTAGTTCTTTAAGTGGCAGTGGTCATTATTTCGGTGTTACGATCCACATGTTAGATAGCACCGATGCTTATCGCAACAACGTAACTCGTCGACGCATGTAAAACGAAAATAGCGAATAGATTTCTATTCGTGCGCTGTATATCTTCAAATGTCAAGATACGTATCTTCATTTCTTTCGCATGAATTATGAAAGACGCGAAACATTTTATCCGTAATAATTTGTTGTTTCCTCTCGTGTTCGAATTTCATCTAAAGTAAAGCAATAGGTTTGATAAATTTGGACGATAGAATGTGGTTTCAATAATTTCTGCATATTCTATGAAAAAATAAATTTTTATTTAAGATTCGTACGCGACGCAATGGAAGTGAACACTGAAACAGCGATTATCGAACATTATTAATTACAGGAACGTACCGAAAAATAATTGCGGAAAATATCGTTATAATAAATCGAAAATCGACAAGCTTAATCGAGTTTGGGCAAAGGGTTATCGGATGCACTTGCAGGAAAGTATCGGCATTATTAATGTATATGCAAATGTAATATTTATGCAAATGGTTTACAGCGACAGCGCATCCGAACGAGAAAGCGGATGCTGCAAAGATGAGTCACTGGTATATACAAGTTTCTTTCCTATGTACGCACTGTGTTTTATTCGATATCCAATATCGAAATATGTTTTATTCTTTTTATTGATGCACTAGATTTAGTTATGTATCCATTTTCCTATCTTCGTTTTTAGAGTATATTAAAATATTAGAAGTGTACGATAAGAAACCTATAACTTGTGTTTAATTATTTAAGTTGAAATTTTTCTAAAGGAATTCATATATATTTTTCTTATGCTACGTTATGCCAGAAATATTCATCTAAGAACCGAAAGAATTTAAATTTATTATGCAAAGAGGATACGTAAATTTACAAAATGTATATAATTCAATTTTTAATCGATAATTCATTTCCCATGTATATTCATCTCTTTATTTAACGATAATCGAGCGAAAACTAATCAACGTATTGAAATAATACTTGTGTATAATTTTTGGAACATGCTCGACGTGATGCAACTACGCTACTGGCAGGTGTCTTCCCGCACGTATCGAACGTGAATAGCGGTCGTCTTTGCCGAGGTGAAACTATAATGATGGTATCCTCCTCGCTCACGAAGCGAGGGCATATAAGGTGGGATGCTGTAGCCTCCGCTTCATCAGTACCAAACACACACACGTCAAGTCCACCGTTCCGGATAAGCTTGATCACCATGGGATTCGCTAAAATACATGTAAGTCTATTCAGTTTTTCAATACGCTTCTTACAAATTGGATTAAAGCTTGAAAGCTTCCTTCGCTCGCTCGTACGATAGCAAAGGTAGTCATTAACGAACGTCAAAGCTTCGAGGATTCATTGACGAACGGGAGGACACACTGTATATTCGGTTCGATCACTCTGCCGGCTCTACGTGTGCTTATTTTGTGTACACGTTATTTGTTCGAAAACGTCGAGGGTCGCTAACAAATCGGTTTCGAGCTGCTTCCTCGTTAAAATTACCTTTTGTCGATACGTATGGACCACTGATCGAATTCACCTATTTCTCCTACGGGCTCTCTCGCTCTTGCTGTGTCTCTTCAAACAATCGCTAACGAAATTGAATAGCTAGCTAATTTAGTAAGCTGTTCATGTGTGTTCAACGTGTACTTTTAGTCGATCGATTGACGTTTCGTACAAAGTGTACCGTATTAGATTTCGAAGTAATTGCGAACGAGAAATTGGAAATTCAACCGGCCCATGAAATTTACTTTGTTCCGACGGTTGTTCTAGCAAAAGGAATCGTTCGTTGTTCAGTCGGAAAACGATCGACAGAAAATGATGAAAAAAGTTTCGTTTTCGGTAGAACCATTGGTGCTGCCCGAATCGATCGAACTCGATTACGGTGAAAGTGTTTCTGATTTTCGTTCATGATACGTATCGGTTCCCCAGGAGAGAGACAACTGTAAGATGGCCAGAAACACAGCAGATGCTTTTGAGCAAGTCAGTGAAAGTCCTTGAGGATAGAACGCGAGGAATCGCGTCTTTCAGATTCGTTGACACAAATTCGACGATACGTTTTGTTAGGTAACGCGTAAGATCACGCCAGACGGTCCCACTGAACGATGGTGAAACTCACTCGTTCGGCCTTAACGAACATTTCATTCGTAGATCGGATGTAAAATTAGAAGAGCCGAAGAGCGTCGGTTTATTTCTCACTTCCTCGAGTATTTACGTTTGTCTCCTTTTTCTTCGGTCTTATGCAAGAGTTAGACGTTTAGAAATCTGCTGTTTGCGTAGAAACTATACCTATCTGTATTATTTTATATTATTTACTCAGTAATCGTAAAATGATCGTAAAATTGAACGCGTTATTGCTTCCTCGTCGTTTCGATTACGCGAAATTTAGTATTTTGTCTAATGAGGCGATATTAAATATTATTTCATTGGTATTTTCTTAAAATTTAAATTTTTAATTGGAAATAATGCGATAAACACCATACAAGGTATACGCATACATATCGGGAAAGAAAGTGGTGAAATTCGCAAATGCATCGGACGAAACCTGTTCTTCTCTCGTGACGACCAACACAGCGACCCTGAGCGAGACCCGGATGAAGTTCACGTCCTTTCTTTTCAAGGCCACGAGTAATGCATTGCCTTAGCTCGCATATAAAGCTTCTCTTTCTAATTTTTTAATAATCATTGATCAAACTTCTTTGTAGAAAGAATTGTATGCTTTTAGAAAAATGTAGGGAAAAATAAAATCTGAAAGAATCTTTCACGAACGTTTATGTGTTAAACAGCAAAGTCCGGTGAAAGTAAGATTACCATTACCAGAGTAGTATCATGCCGAGATCGATGACCATCGCTTCGTTCTAAGCGTGACGTTCTAATGAGAATCGAGACACTTAGAGAAAAAAAAAGTAATGAACTAATATAACTGGCAACGTTATTCTAATACATCTTTCCGTAACGAGCTTCTGACAATTTTACGATTCCAAAGTTGTAAGCTTATACGGGTAAATAAGATGCATTTTCTATTCATCGCGAATAAGATACTGGGAGTACTTTTTTCCTTTCCTAACGGCGTAACGTTTCCTTAATGTAGGAAAGTTTGCTCGTTCAACTTCAATTCCTCGATTTCTTCGCATGAAAGATATTACGAGGTTGCTTTTCATTTTACAGGTGGTATCTTGTATCCTGCTGATTCTCGGATTGGTTATTGCATCGGAGTGCGCGAAGAAGAATTTGGACGAGGACACGCGTGACAATTTGGACGATGAAAAGAACAGCGATGATTTATCGTTTACCAAAAATAATCTTCGCGCAACGACTGAAGCGTACGATCGATCGGACGATAAACCACCTCCCGATGAAGAGTTCCCAATTTTGCCGCCCATAATTCTTCTTGACTTCAATAACGATACGATTGACGGGAACTCGACAGGCGAGGAGAAGTCTAAACGAACGGTGAACGGCGGATTGGGTTACGGTTTCGAGAGAAACTCATTCGCCTCGAAGAAGACCAATTACTACTTTCCTACGGGTAAAACTGGAACCACCGTTAGCATCGAGGAATCCATCAGCCCGTTCCTACCGAGAACAATAATCGAGAAATATACGGCGAATAATCAAAGCCCGAGCCAACAAGCACGCGTCGGAACACAAAACGACGCGGCGACCTATCGATTTGCAAGTGCACAATTTTCTCCCGAGTCTCAATCGGTTTTTGGACATAGAACGAAGTTACACAAGGCTACGGGTTACTACGACGCGCTTGATTTAAATTATCGAGGAAGCAACCAACCGGTGCATCATCCATCGATCTCGTCTTCCACTCCATCGAGCGTTCAAGGACAGCACGAGAATTATTTGGATTCTAAATCGTCCTCCAGGTATACGTTCACAAATTTGAATAGTCCAACCTCGTATCAGTCTACCAACTTTAATACCGATCTACACGGACAAAGAGGAAATATATTTCGTTCAAGCGGGCAAACTTACATCGAACGAGGTCAGAACGTATTCCGACCTACGATAGCCACACCACAAACTGATAATTCTCAAATATTTAGGGAGAACCTAAATGTACTTCGGTCCAGCACACCGGGTTACTACGGTCTGAAACAAACCAGTTTTAATACGGTACCTACTGATCCACTAAATTCAAGTTCTCGCTCTCATAGTGGAAATCAAGCTGCCATTTACACCGAAGTTCATCCTCAGAGCTATAATGAGCAAAGGCAGAGTCAGACGGTTCTAACGACCCCACGTTCATTGGATCCGAATTCACCGAGTTATAGATACTTACAAAACATTTTCAATCCTAGAGCCAACCAACAAGTTTACGAAGGACAAAGGCAAAACTTGGGGATTGGATCGCAAGATTCGGCGATTTCTGATATTCAAAACTTTGACAGAGATCAAAACTATTATCGGAACTATGTGGATCAAAGACAGGGCGATCAAACGGGTACAACACCAAACTCGCTTGATACGAATTACGAGCTAATCAGAAATCCCACGACGCTATCGAATCTTCCAAGATACACGATCGAAAATGGAGTACGATACGAGAACAAAGTCTTCTGGAAATACCCTGATGGTAGAATCTCTTACGATCCACCACAAACTTACGTAGAATCTTACCCTGAGGATTCTACAGTGAGACCACAAGTTACGAATTTTCAAGAGACTTACCAAGAGACTAGTCCGTCGACGGAAAATAGCGTGAATGCTCAAGGACCCGTCCAGTTCCCGAACGTACCCGACGCACCAGCGCAACAAAGTCAATTTGTTTCATCGGAATCCTTGACCTCGAATTTATCTCACCAACAAGCTTACCGAATCGGTTATCAAAATTTGCTGGGCAAAAGACCGGCCGCGGCGTTGGCACAGAGAGCAAAGATCGATAGTACGGCTTCCACAGCATCCACTTTCTTTAGCACGACACCTTTCCCGACGACCAAAAAATCTCCGTTGTCTAATACGAAACGGAATCGCCAACGAAATTATTTTTCATCCGCAAGGACTACGACGGAACGACCAGTTTCGAGGTACATGGTTGGCGGTCCTAATCCTGAGTACATCGATACAACGGAACCCTCCGAACCCTTAAAAACTGAGTCAGGTGAGCTGCGAACCCACATTCTAGCCAAATACACCCCACGAGTCCAAAATTACCTGAAAAAAATATTTACAGCCGACGGTGGTGCAAGAAACAAAGCCAAGCAATATAGCAAGAATGCGAACAGCTACGAGAATCTTCAATATTCCGATCTTATAAATTACAATCCATCGATATCGCAGTATATCAAAGACCCATCTTCCATATTGAACGTTCAGCCGACCTTCGTGCAAGTTGGGAATTCTTTGGTACCCGTAATCATACTTAAAGTAGATGGAACAGCACCAGCTCAGCCCGAGGCTACGTCGAACATTAACCTAAAGGCCCTCCTTCAGGAATATTTGGTGCAATATGCTGACAGCATAAAGGAACTAGCCCAACCGACCAATTACGATCTTGGAACCGAACAATTTACTCAAACTCAGCGTACGATCGAAACGGGAAATCGTTTGCTGCATTTAGTGCGACAGAACGATGCGTCTTCTTCTTCTTCCTCTTTTCTTGCGAATTCTTATCCCGCTAGACAGGATTACAAAAGAGACGACTTTCTAACGAGGGAGGAGAGTCGTCCCGCTGGAAAATTCGGTGATCGTACGAACGCAAGGCCGAAGACGAAGAGCGTTCAAATCATCGATGATCAAAGATACCCTTCGTATACTTTTAAGAGTTAGACGATAGATATGTTTACTTGATAATGAAATTATCATCATGATAATTAGTAAAGTAATCATTTTCGTGCAATAATGATGGAAGAAACGCTAGAATCGATCACTCGATGGTTTATTTAGTATTTAACAAGGGGTTGTGCAATATGGTCCGTATTTAAATATACTATTTCATTGTTATATCTATATATCCTACAACGTTTAGATTACTGTCGTTTCATGTGCAATATATTGCTGGTTAATCGATTCCTATAATCGGACTAATTAACGTCAGTTGAATACGGACCGACACTCAAACATTTGACGTACCTGCGTATCGATTCTCGGATCGATATTACTCGAAGTATAATATTCTACTTCGGAAATAGCGAGGCAAAAATGAGTTTTAACTAAACTGCGTCACTTCGAAAAGGTACCTTGTGAAACTTAGATCGTAAGAGGCATTTGAAATGTAGAATGAAAGTACGCGAGCTATATTATATTGTTGTAAGAAAGTAAATTTTTTTAACGTGAAAGTCACCCGTCTTTCCGCAATCTTCCTACTCACTTAACGTTAATAATTGCATGCGAATGAAAGGGATGCGATCGAGATTATGGTAAGTATATCGCGTAAAATATTGTACCAGGAAATAAGGTACGTTTTAAGATATAATCGATATAAAATAATCTTTACACGTTATTTCGAAATAAAAAAGTAAATTTTCAAAAATTGAAAAGACTAAGAAAATAAGTAAAAGTTAAGAAATAACCGGATACATTATTCCCAAGTTTATACATTTATTTATCGATAACTAATAACTAATAGTTCACTCGATAGAAATATCAAATCAAAATCATGCGTAAGCAAAGATCTGTCAAGAGAAAAGACGTATTACTGGCGCGCCTGGCAATTAAATAGCCATTTCCCGCGTTTTATCGTCTATTAACTCGACCGTACGCAATTAACATTAATTGTCGACGTAGAGCGAGAGAAAGAAGAGAGAGAGAGAAGAAAAAACGGTCCAAGTTGGAAGAGCGATTGGTCGATGTTAATTCTACGTTTTCACAATACAAGTTACCGATGATATCTCTCCTACGTACCTACGAAGCACGAATTAGCTAAAAGCAATTAGGTAGAGGCTGAATTAAAAGGTGGTAGAATCGCGCGCTCGCATTTTACACCAACGGATTGACGCGTCGAGGGGATCTTGAACGAGGCACTACCACCATTACAAATCCTTTCCATCGTGCAAGGTATGCTGCATCGGGAGGAGCGCGTGCATCGAGCATAATGCGTGTGTTCTAGAGCGCATAAAAGTGCGCGTAGAAAAAGTACTGACCGCGGACGCTCGTAAATTCTCTTCGGTTTACACCCGAAGACAGATCGTAATTTTTATCGAAGGAAAGACATGCGTAAGATCTTAGCGGGGAAACAAATTGATCGTTCGAAATTTTATCGAAGACGGGAAAAGTACGAGACCTCCGTGTAAGAATTTTATGTCGGATTTATGGATTCTTTACGGAGTATTCGGTAGTCGGTTAAACGCTCGTTTAGTTAACGACGGGGTTGCAATGGAAACGCACCTATTTCCGTCTCCGTTTCCGCGCGAATCGCTCCGCTGTAATGTCGTTCCTCGAGTCGTAGGTATAATGGCTGCAAAACCGTATTCTATACGGGGGGTATCGGACAACATTTTTCCGAGCGCGGTCGCGTGTCGCGAATGAAAGTATCCTCCGGACGGTGGTCTGTAGGATAATATTTAGAACGATATTTTTCACTTGGTTACCAGAGTGTATAAAGAAAATCGCGTATGTACTATGTGGCTCAGTTCTCGCGTGGAGCTTTACCTCGCCAGGTCCTTCTTGTGCGTTGTCTCGAAGGAAGAGAGCATAGCGATCGCTCCAGCTCGATTCTTACCCTGTAGGAGGTACAGTGTGATACGGGATCTTCGCAATTTCTTGTTTTTGTGGATTCTTCTTTTTTTTGGATGAGAGGACCAGTTTCCGGGACAATCGTGGAGGATGTTTCCTTATCATGTAAGTAGACGTGGTAATGTTTCAACGGGATTGTCACTCATTTCACTGTGTCATCAATTACTAAAGATAAAGTGCTAATTGAAAATAAAATGAAATAAAATAAATGTTGCGATAATTAAATTTACTTAACGTTTATAATTAACTTTCTACGAGCTACTTGACATTTTTTCTCGGCAACTTCGTTCGTTTATTAAAAAAAATTAATTATAAACCAAAAGAAATCTGTCACGGAATGGAACCAAAGCATTCGAGTAAAAACGGTGTTAATTAAAGTAAAGCATCAATTTCCTGCAAAAAGAAAAAAAAGCAGGTATCGATCAATTTCGCACAATGCCCGTACATTCCACGCTTTCGGAAAGCGCTACGTATGTATGTATGTAGAAAGTCGTTATATAGGTAATCTAATTTACAAGGAACGAGAATCGCTACTTGTGAAATGAATTCTTATGTTCGTAAATTGGTAGGAGAGTCTATGAAAGATTTGCTCCTGTGCACATCCAGTACTCGCCAAGGGAACATGCATACGCGTACACATTTTACTTTTACAGTCTCCTTTTCTTTTCTGGGTCAAACCCTTGACTTTCCACTAATTCCGCGGATCGTTCCATTGAGTTATTATTCAAACGTACGAGCGAGGTACTTTCTTCTCTCGTTTCATTTTTTTTCTACGCACGCGATCTCTCGAACGTGATCGATCAATTAAATGTCGATAGGCGTTACATAATTTCGTGTCAGTCGGGATACAAATATTTGTTGAATATTATATCTTTTTTTTTTCCTACATAGACTTTTATTTTACAGATCATCGTTTTGTTCCTGTACTGGTCATACGCGAGGGGAACAGAAACAACGGAATCTCTTCAAGATGAAATTGTCTTCGACCAAATCGCCACGGCTTCGGAAAATATAGTAAAAATCGCGAAGACCGTACCACCACCTCCGAGCGGGACTTCGATTCATTATGAAAATTCGAACGGATTCTTACCCATGACACCACCGTCTCCCACCCAACGATACGAGCAGCAATTGGAATTTGTCTCTTCCACGACGTACGAACCAGAGAACGTACAAATGGATCAAGAGAATTCGACCGTATCGGCGAAACTTACGCGTGACTTTACCGGTAACATGCTAAAAGGGAGCGATAAACTCGAAAACGATCTAGTCTATTCCCCGGAGGCAAGAATCTTTCTCGATTTACCTCACTCAGGTACGAATCGTAGATCCTTCGAATTTCGAGACGATCAGAATATGTTTGAGTTGCTGAAGGTTCATAACGACACACCGGCGATCGCTAACTATAATGATTTTTACGAGAACATAGAGGACGATCTCTCCGGATCGGAGGACAATGACGAGGTGGAGGAGAATTCGTCGGGGAATGAAAGTAAGAGGGGTCGAGGAAAGAGAATCGGTGGCAGTTATGCGACGAGTTATGGTACCGCGACCGATCAGAATGCCGAGACGGACGATACTTACGGTCTCTACTATTCTTCTTACGGTGCTGTGAAGGATGAGAAGAAAAGGACGAGTCACAAGCCGGAGAAAGTAACGAGTAATTACCATCAGCGCAGTACCGTGAACTATAACGGTCATGGGCAGAGCGCTAGCAGGCACAAAACAACGCCCGAGACTTCGACCTCATCAAGGACGAGCTACGAAGGCAACGACTTGAATCGAAAAACCGGAAGCAATTACGATAACGCGGCTTCGTCTTCGAAGGCTCGTCATAAGTTTACCAAACCCGTCGTGGTCGCTGAACCTAAGGATTATCAGATCGATCTAAAGTTTGATGGACAATCCAGCAAGTCTTTCACTTCCCCCCCTGCCGCCTCGCAAAATAATTTCAAGCTCGCTGATTCCGCTGTTGCGGACTCAACGAACGTGTACAACGGATATCATCAGGAAGCAAGAGGACGTAGCTATGATCGTACTGAAGATTCGAGTGATGACTCGAACGATAGCATGGATTATATGGATTATAACGAGAAGCCTAGAAGAGTACAAAAAAATAAAAGACGACCGTACGGTGTGGACTCCAGGAGACTCCCCAAGGAACATCGAACGATGATGGAAGATAGTATGGAGTCTGATAATTACAGAAAACGGCCTAGTTCCACTAGATCGAGACCTCATCGACAACGAACGCAGACGGCGACTATTTGGATCGAAGATGATAGGAACCGTAGCGAAGACGAGAGTACCGAAGAAAGACCACACGAGTCCAGAGTTTATAGTTCCACTTCCGAGACGAAACATACGAAATCTCAGCAACATTTTAAACCTAGACCAAGTAACACCTGGAGTCAGCTAGGGCCGAACGTCGAGATTTCTCATTCCAGTGGTATCGAGATCGACCCGTCAGAAAAATCGAATCTCGTTATACCCGTTGGTCTTATGTCGATAGCAAACTTCGATCATGCAACTGCACTCGGTAACAGTCAAGGATTTGACGTATCGAACGTGGTTTATCAGAATCTCGTAACACCCACGCCTGGTGGCCCGGTTAGCACGGCTGCGACTCCTCTTCTCGGTTCGCATCAATCTACGATTGGTCAAAACGTGCCAAGAACTTTATCAAATATTCATAATGTCGGACTTTCTACGCCAATACCAGATATTATAGTCGGTCAAAATAGCTTTCAAAATCCCATGCACACCGTGCTCGTTCCGCAACATAATCTTCCAAACAAAATTCAACAAAACTCGAATACTCAGTACGTTTCCAGTACGATTTCACCGGTCTTCGCTCTCACGACTAGACTGACTCCAACTTTGCAAAATTTACGTGTTCAGAGTATCCCGAATAACGTCACTCCTAGACCTGCATTCGCTACGACCAGTCCTAGTTCTAATTTGCAACAAATCACGGTGAATCAAGTGCAGCCAGGCATCTCTCATTTCATAGTTCCACAACCAACCGTCCAAACGTTGTCTAATCTTATTCAGGCGCCGACTCAAGCTAGCTCTGAATATAATATACAAGTTAATCCTCATGGGCTTCAGGGTCAAAATGTTATCTCACAAAATAATTTACAAATGGCTCATTATCCGGTACAAACTGCTACAACGCAGTCTCCTCCATTTCAACCTGTAACCAGAGTCAATCTGATCACGGCCGAAACTGAGAATAAAAAGACTCTGTTTCCAGCTACGGGAGGAAGTATTTTAGCTTCCGCCAGCTTCACAGTGGGCCAAAATCATCAAGTACAAAACTCAAATGATAATAATTATGCTTCTCAGAATATTCTGAGACCACAATTGCAAGATAATTCGTATCGATTAACGAAAGACGATAATTCCGCGTCGAAAACCAAAACCTACTTACAAAATGCTAATCTAGTACCTTTTTACCACCCAGTTCCTCCGGTGGATGGTGTAAATTTGAACCAACAAACGAATCTGTATCATTCAACTTTACCAACATCGCAAAATCCGCAGAACATAAATGTTCTATTTCCACGATTTACAGAACAAAATTCTCAATACCAAAACGCTTTGCACCAATTGCAATTGCAACTGCAGCAACAGCAGAATCAAGTCGTAAGAAATAATAAATTTACCAATTATCCGTATCAAATGAGCGACACTGTGGGTAGTCAGTCGATTAGTAATATTAATGTTGCACAGGATAATAATTTTGCGCATTTTCCGAAATTGGGGGCAAAGAATGTTGAGATTCTGAATCCAAATATTAAGCCCAGTCCAATCGATACGACCATAATCAATCCTCTGCAAACTATACATTATCCTATCTTAACGACACCGATTCCAATTTTCAGTACCACACCTATAGCATTCGGTACATCCACTCAAGGTCCTAATCTTCAAAGTTACGTCCATTCCTTTAGTGAAATCGGAACGAAATCTAATCAGCAGAGTTCATCTACAGTGGATACAAAAGCTGTACAAAATCACGAGAAACCGATATTCAATCCTATCAATTTTGTCCCGAATATCGACGTTATAAAAAATCAACATGCTCTGAACAATAAGTTGCAAAATAACGAAGCTCTTCAGCAATCTTTAAATCTAGTTCCACTGATGCCCAATGGGAATTTCTTCAAGCCGTCATTCTCGGCGCAAAGTGAATTAATAACGAAACCAAAATTGACTTCCGACTTAGAAAAATATGCGGAGGAAATGTTTAAAGAATCATTAAAAACAATCTACAATTCACAAAAGTGGAATAACGATCGGAAAGTGCAATCTAATAATCAGAGCAACTTCGAATCCAATGATATCGTTGCATTGAAGAATGAATTGATGAGATTAAAAGCAGCATTACCAGACACAAGGCAAAATAAAGACATTCTGGAGGCTCATCACAGTGAGAATAAAATACGAACAACCGAAGCGACTAAAACATCTGGAAATGATCAGAAAAAGCCAGATCCCTTGTTAACCACGTTAGAAGAGCTGTTAAAGGCCCAAACATCGGAACCAACCCACAAGCATCACGGACATCGACACAATCATCATCACAGTCACAAACGACCCCATTCTTCCAACACGAAACATTTAAGAGAATTTCTAACGCCACCCAAACCAAATTCCTTTCACTCGACGAATCATTATCACGATAAACCAAAAAAGAGACCAGGGTCCGCGCCACCAAGATTCAATCATCACAGTCACAGTCATGGTCATAGTCATGGTCATAGTCACAATCATAATCACTTCGATGGCCCAAGGCCACATTCAAAACCAAGCGGATTGAATTCCAAAACAATCGGTCCTGAAGCTTCCGCGAGTAATTCGGATGTAGTACGCACGAGTTATCCTGAGTTTAAAAAGAGTCATTCGTTCGATGATTATACCTTTACAACTTCTACTCCGAACTTGGATGAGATTAGTAAATTTATTAAGGAGTTTAGGTCACCGAGTAACACGGAACAGAACAAACAAGATATCAATCACCCAAGAATACACAATCTTCTTAGTTTGTTAATGAAAAACAAACAGTTACCACCAGGTAGTTCGCAGAGCTATTTCCGTAACACCGATCAATTACGTCAATTTTTCGAGGACGAGAAACGCAGGTTACAGGAACAATTTTATGACGACACTCTCAGAAGCTATTTGGAGAAGCAACCCGACAATGTCCAACGTTTTATGCCTAGATCTAGTATCACCGGTGCAGATAGAATTTACGCGAATGGTGCCGCGTAAAATATTAAAGAAATTCACTAGACAAGAAATGAAATTAATCGATCGGTGTAATTACGACGTCATACTTTGGTACGAGATCGATCTTGGATCGTTCGTACCGGTGTTACGAGACGATACGCCTAAACTTAAGTAGTTACATACGTCTCTTGCATTATAGAATCGTTAATTACTTTGGTTACAGCGTTAAAATTAATATTAGTATACAATGGATTCAGGGAAGAAATTATTTTTTAAATCAGAATATCTTCGTGCTTGCATGTAAGCGATCTTACTGGAGCACGTATATTATGTACGGCGAGTAACGATGAAATGCATCATTGATCGCCCACGAAAAAACGTTACTGTAAATATTTATGTAAAAAAAAATTAAACGATATATAATTTATATAAACTATAATTTGTGATTCTTTAAACTCGACAGATCATTCCCTTTTCCACCGTTCCGCGTGAAAGCAGTTAATTTTCTGGATATTTTCTTCACCGCAAAACGTTTCGTAATATTCATGATTTAATGACAATTCCAGGACCCTTTTTTCAAAGAAATCGATACCGCGACAATTTCCTGTTACTTCTATAAATACGATGAAAATTCTTTTATGTTTTTCTTAGAAGATGTATCGCATATAAAAGCGAATAGAAAATAAGAAATTTATAATGACGCATTTCTTTTCTTAAGAACAATTTCCATCGATATACGTTATAGTAGTAATAAAGTTATTAAAGCGTGTCCCATTTGACGTGCATCGGGGCATTAAATTCGCTTCCTGTAGCAGCAAAGGAACTACACCACAACGTGTACATGATTTATTGCTTTCCTCTTCTTTAGTAAACGTATTGGGTGAAGGTGAAGGTAAAAAAAGAAAATTTTGAAAAATTCATCGTGGGAATCTATTGCATTTATAAATTCTTAATAGGAAAATAATCTTAATTCGAATTTTTTATAATTAGTAGCGAAGATGGGAAGAACCGCAAATTCGTAATACCGTAAAGCTGATCGAGGAGGCAGCAATAATATATAATCAATACTTGAGTGGACGTCGCGTCGTGGATCAGCGAGAAGCGAAGAAATTTACTTCGGTTTTTCTACCGACTAGTTTTTGTTAAATTTAGAAAAGGGTAACCCATTCTGTTGCTTCGCATCACTAATCACAGAATATAAAAGAGGAGAGAAGCCGGTCGCTGCCAGTTAAGATCGATCTTTGGTATCTACCTGTAGCGATCAAAAGATACCATGTTGGTACGTGAATGCAATATTATTTAAAATTTGTTGTTAAATTGTTAATAAGCATACGGATAACTTACTACTGGGTTCAATTAAATATTCTTTTTAATTAATTGCAGTGAATTTCAAACCGGTTGAATCAATTTTCAAATTTTGCAGGTTTTACACGTCGTCGCTTTGATATTAACGTTAACGTCGGCGTTACACGTGCCGAATTTGTCGGAAGAATCAACGGAATCTACACATGGTTGGCAAGATCATGCAAATTCGCAAGGAGAAACAAAATCGGCCAAATATGCTGCGCCATCGAGAGTCACGAACCGAAAACAATTTTCTAGCGAAGAAAGTGTCAAGTCTGTAACGCCAGCTACCCACGATTACATTTCTGGACCACGTTCTCAGTCACTGAGTAAGGAACATTATCCTAAAGCTCCGATAAATCAAAATTCAGCATACGGTGGCTCATTCTCGCCGTCTTATCAAGTGAAACCATACGCTAATACGAATCACTTCTCCATGCCATACTTCGAGAATTTTGGTAACTCAAAACCAACGACGCAATTGAAAATCATTGCACCGTCCCAAGTTGAAAAATTGCAGCAAGGTAATACGGAAGAAGGTGGTTTTAATCAAAAACCGAATTTAGGTGGATTTACTAGCTTGAATCACGAGTTCCCGTTCTACTCAAGCAACCACAATCAAAAAGAAGGTCTTTCTAGTAATGTTCAAGTGCCAATATACAGAACACAATATCCAGGTCCGAAAAACTCCGAATACGTTTTCAACTACTCACCAAGTCATCAGAGTGAATCGAGCTTCGAGCCAGCTCTTCGATCCACCGAAAAGTTATCGCAATACTTTCCACAGAACGACGCTTCCGTGACACTAGCTGCAACCAACAAGAAAGTTGCATTACCAGTTACGCATCATCCAAATACTCAAGATATTAGTGGTTACCTGCGAGCTTTCGAGAACCAGCCAGTACTTCTGAACCACAATCTTAATTATCAGCCAAACCTGAACTTCGATCTAGCGAATCACAGACAGATCGCACAACCAAACAATATTTCACCCTTTCAATCACCCGTTTCAAGCTTCCAGGGCCAAGTGATCCCTATTCAAACTGCGAGTAGCACTCCCCAGTTTCCTCAATACAAAGGAGCTGCTGTAGCAGCATATCCAGCAGTTTCGTTCGATCTAAGGAAGACACCTCGCACTTATCAGCCTCTTCGTACGCAACCACAATTGCATTTCCAAAGTGTGAATTCAGCTCCTCAGCTAATTAATCCTTATCAAAACACGATCATTCGTTCTAAGCCAGCTGAGGAGATACGAGAAGACGTTGAAATTATTAAAAAGAAACCACCACCGCCACCACCGAAAAAGGATGACGATGATTTCGACGATGGTTCGTGACTTTACTTATTTTTTAATTATTTAATTTTTATTTTTTTTCATTTTTTTATTAATATACTCTTTATTTATAGGGTACAAGAGTGTTGAAGCTGAGTATGGCCCTAACTCCAATGACGAGGACGATTATCAACCAGGCAAATATTTTAAAGAATCATCGACCGAAGGAGATTTCAAACCCTCGAAATCGTTCCCTTTTAAAGAATACGATGAGAAATTCGGTAAACATTCCAACAAACAAAATAACAGAGACGAGGAAGAGGAGAAGCCATACCATTCGAAATACCAAAGTTATTCCTCGTCGGAGAACGACGATGACGAAGATGCGCATTCTTCGAAGTATAGTACAGATTATGAATCCTCGGAACCTCATCGTACGAGTTACAATGACGAGGAGGAAGAGGAGACTCAGAAATATGAGAGAAAAGGAGAACGGGAAGAAGATTCCGATAATAAGGACGAATCTAAGAGAAGCAAATATTTTGGGAGAAGTTTTGAGAAAGAGTTCGACGAATTTTACAAAAAACCGCTATCAAAAAACAGTAAGTGCAATATTTTGAACTATTATTAACTTTTCTTTTAAATACATTAATCTGATTATTATTCATAGAGTATGCTCGCGCGAAAGAAGCACCGGAAGTAGAGTTTGGCCATAGTGACTATAGATCACCAAAAAGTTATCAGAAAAATGAAGGAAGATTTGGTCCTTACAAGGAAGAATCAGAAGCAACGAGTAGCACAGGCTATTATGTTCCTAGGTTAGCCAATACCAAAGTACAATCTATCAGTAATGAGAAAGTACTCCGTGATCTAACAGGGATCTAAGATAGAGATTCGAGAAGTGTCATCGATCTCCCGTACATAGCTTTACACTTGAGAGTACACTTACAAATAGAAAAAATTCGTTTGTACGATATATCTATCGCAATTATATTTTTTTATACGATTATACTACTGTGTTCTCTATCATCCTGAATCTAAATAATCCGCTGCCTTTATCTACTCCCATGATACAAGTATCTCGGTGAGAGGTGCATTATCTGACATTCGTCAACGTCGTTCGCCCAAAGGAGGAGCATTTAATAACTGGACAAGTGAAACGCCTCGTAGAAACGTTTCTAGTGTTATCGATTAAACAAAATCGCTATACCGTCCTTCAAAACATACCGTTGCCGGAAGTATTCCAGCGTTTGCCTCTTTCCAGATGATTTCCTGAAGTTGAAGATACGAGATAATAATCTCGAATCATTCCGACTTCCAGGTTGTAAGTGGTGTCTTATGAACACGGTGATAGTATAGCAGAGGAATCGACTGGCGTATCGTCCATTAGACAATGAAGGCTTGTAATTGTAACCCCGTTGGATCTTACCTTTTACATTGGCTTTAATCGTTTTAATTAATATCGTTATTACGTCGTCTCTTCCTATGGTCCAGGCATTCTCCATCGATTTCAAACTCGTATATATACTCGAGCTTCGATCGGAAAAGCATCAGTTCTTCTATCGCCATTGTACCAAGATGAAGACCATCGCAACGGTAAAGAAGGACGACTTTCTATAACTTTGATTCTCCTGCTTTGGGAACCACGATAAAATATTTTTATTGTTTTATTAGATCGCCGTCGTATTCGCTCTGGCTTTAGCCGTAGAGTCGAAGAAAGAGAAACGTGGCGTGGCACTTTTTGGTCCAGCCGGTTACGACGTTTTCGGAGTGGTGCCAGCTTATGGCGCTACTGCTTGGGCACCGACCAATTTTGGCAACGCACCATGGAATTCTCCGATTTCTTCCGATCTCGCTCTTGGACAGGTTCAAGTTCAGGCGACACATAACGTTGCTTTACAGGTGCATATACTTTATTATAAAATAACACAAAAAAGTTGTCATTTTATTGTATCAATAAATCTACGCTGTATTCTTTGTAGACTTTGAGGGATCCGTCACCGGGAACCCCAAGTATCGCTTATCCGCCAGAGGTATTAAAAGCGATTCAACAAGCTAAGGAAGCCAATCACAACGTTTTGGTAGCTCAGCAAAGAGTAGCGGAAGCCAAAGACGTTGCCTTGGTTCAACAGAAGATTGCCCTCGGCAAGGAAGCGGCTGCTAGAGAAGCAGCTTTGAGGTAAAACTCTTTGATATTTTGCACACACACGCATACATACACACGTGCATATAGGAATTCTGAAATATCCTATAAACCTGCTCGCTTCTCCGTTCAGATCGCAAGAGATCTCATCGCATGCTCAAGAGGAGGCCAGAGCTAGCGCGAAGCAATTGGTTGCGATGCAGCAGAGACTGGCAACTTTAAAAGATGCCGTAGCTGCCGCACAACGGGTTGCAGCCGCCAGGGAGGCTGCCGCGGCTGCTGCTATCCAGAGAAATGCTGCTGCTACTGCGGCTGAATTGAGGAAACAGGATGTCGATAAGCAGATCTCGCAGAGCGAACAAGAGGCTAAGGTGACACGTGATACCAAATTAATTAATTAATATTTTTATTACGCAAAAAATGGAAAACGACTTTCTTCCTTTCTTTTCTCAGGAAAAAGACATTGTAGCGGCAAAAGAAAATGCCGTAGCGAACGCTGTGGAAAACGCAGCATTCGAGAAACCCCCGCATCATCCCTGGGGTTGATCGAAAGATGAAAGATGGAGCAGTCAATCAAAAGTAGCAAATTTATGTACTCTCTATCTACCTTGGTGATGGATGTTTTCATATGTACTCGTGTTTTTTATGTTTGTTATCAATAAAGATTGTTCGCAAAATTAAATGCATTATTAATAATCGTAAGATGTAGTATTAATTTTAATTTACAAAATAATCAAATTCGTGTCCCTTCGTTTGGAAATGGAAATTATTACGAAGCTTAAGATCGAAAGTCGAAGATGGTATCTAATACGTTAATGAAATCTCTCACTCGCTAGAAATTTGTCGTTGTATAGATCAAAGAAGTACCACGAAGGAAGAAAAGGTCAGTGCCCCTACCCACACACGCGTCAGCCAATCGAAGTCATTGCTCTGAATCTACAATGTGTTGCTCTCGAGAGTACCGGCATCCTTTCACTCGCCTCTTCCCTGACCATACATAATTCTTTCTCTTTCCTTCGTAAAAGCTTCCCGCGGAACCACCCAATAAGTTTCACGAAACGGATGCAATTATTGGATAGGAAGTTTCTTGCTCTTCGAACGGACCTGGATTAAAAATTTGCGTCTAAAATATTAGAGAAATATAACAAAAGCCTACAGCAATGCTAATCGTAAAAATACATAAAAAAATAATAATAATCGTAAATTCTTAAAGAAAAAGGATATTGTACGTGAAAATGCGAATCCCCTTTCGCTCTTCAGAAGAAATCCGTATTTTCCGCGAAACGATTAAATATCGCCGCTGACTACGACGTCGACCTAGTTTTACCCGGTGATAGTTAAACTCTAGGCTCTTTATGGGCTGATAACTACTCGCTTCCGATCTATGGAACTGCTTAGTATTAAAAAGAAAGGTAGGAAGTCGAAATAATAATTACCGATGAGACTTAGCTTAACAATAATAGTAGGTACAATAATAGTACAAACACGCTACAATACGTAGCGTGAGATAATCTCAAATTGGTAGTGAAACAGCAACACGCAATTACTAGAATCTACGTGTCACCGTACATCGTGCACAATCGATCGTTAATTACCAGCATCTCTGAAGTATCGAAGTAAAATCGAATCAAGAGAGATGGCTACCGCCTATAACGCGACGTCCGTCGCCGTCGTGCTCTTCCACCTTTCACGCCGAACCGGATAATACTTTCATCGAAGTCGCGTTTCGCTTTTTTTCGTCCTTTTTGCCGCTCCCTGCGCGTTCTCCTTCACCCAATTTTATTTGCTTTCCTTTGGTATTGCGTGTTCTACTCTCACTGCACCTAGATTCAACCTGGTTCCACGGCACTGTGCATGCTCCTGCGTGCAAGTACGAGGAACAAGAAGAGGTACTTTCATTCGTCGAATGTCCTTAGCAAAAGAAATATTGACAAGAGAATTTCGCCAACGATCGCCCGTTCTTTCAATTACTTTCCAATTCGTGTTCCCCCGTATAGAAAAAGGTGCGAAACTGTCTCGCGTCTCGCCTTGCGAACGTCCGAATCACGGTCACGATCAAATTTAGATGCCTACTCCCCGATTCCTTTCTTCTTCGCTTCCAGGCTTCCTCGGTAAAAGAAATTGCTTTACGATCGACCATGGCATCCCCCGTGACGATACGCTACGTTGAGATAAAACGAAAGAAAGGGACGTCCGAATCGAGACGGAAATCACTTTCATCGGCTTCGTGACCGAACTAGATTTTGTTCGCGTATAGCACATGGGCGTTCACCACGTTCATTACGTTCACCGGTCGTTCGTTCACCATCGAACGGACGGACGTTCGCGCTCTGCATTCAGCTGGCATTCTTCGAAGGATCTGGATCGTGGATGGTCCGTCTACTAGACGAATATACCTTCCCGCAAAACTCAAGAGAAACTTATACGAATTCCCTGTATCAAACTTGAGCAATTAGTATCGTTCCATTCATCATACTTTACTGTACCAAGTTCAGTGTAATCGATCTTGAACTTCCTCGCAAACCCTCCGCTAACGATCCTTTCCGACGAAGGAGCAACAAAGCGTGCACGCATTGGGTTTCATAAGCGTCTAGCGTAGTTTTCGATTTACGAATGGGATATGGGTGCGTACGTGCAAGTCCGGTTTTCATGCGAGAGATCCACCGTCTGCGAGTAACTAGGAAGAAGAGGAGGGAGGGAGAAAGCGCCTTGTATAAAAACGAACGGTCAATCTACAGCAACCCGCAGTATCCCTTCCGTTCTTCGTATAAACGCCCAGTTGTCATCTGTCATCTCGAAAATGCGAAAAATGCATTGTCTGTCCTGTGTAAGTAAAAAAAGTAATAGAATGTAGAGATACAGCAAAAAGGAGACAGGGATCGACCAACACGTAAGAGATGGTGTTCGGTATACGCGTGAGAGTCGCGAAATCGGTGAACCGTAACACGACGAAATTCCTGACAAATCGAAAGTCCAGGGGAGAACAATGATCTTCGAAAGTAAACGTACAATCTCCTTCCAATATACGATCCCATATTATTCGTATTGAGGTCCGACGGACGTCTCGTTTATCATAGAAATAAAGGAACACTTTTTCTCGTTGTGAGAAAAACATGAGACCGTCTCAAAAAACAGTCTTTTTAATAAACCAGTTCTTGGTTTTTTATTGAAAAAAAATGATTCTTCCAGCTCGTTGTCGTTTGCTTGATCACGAGGACTTCCTTGGGTGGTTACGCAGGTGGTGATTCTGGAGGATGGCAAGGGTAAGTAAAAAAAAAGTAACTTGCATAAATCATTAAAATTATAGATCTAAATAAACGTTACGATATACAGGATAGGAGGAGGTTATGGTGGGGATTATGGTGGTCACGATGACGGCTCATCCATTTCCCTTCACGATTCTTACGGAAATCTCCATCAAGATGCAAACTCTTACGGTTCCTATGGTTCTTACGGTTCTTACGGCTCTTACGGTGGTGGCGGCGATGGCCTTCACTCGGGTCTCGATCACGGCCTGTACGGAGGTCACGCTCAGCATCATTACGCTCAAGCCGTACCGATCAGCCAGCACATCGAGGTTACGAAGCCAGTGCCGGTACCGGTTGTAAAAAACGTTGGTAAGTTCGCGCTCGTTAGAAGCGGCAATCCGCTTAATTGGATTTTAAAGGAAACGCTATAAAACGTGTGCTTGTCTTTGATTTAAATAATTCGAGCGTTTTTACGTAACTTCCAAATTACTTTTACTCTATTTAAAAAAAGAAAAAATGATACAATTATGAGAGTTTCAAAAGTAAAACTGGTTTCGTCATTCACGAACTTGACTCAATTCTTAGTTACGTCTTAATAATCGTGTTACGCGGTCAAATTTCTGCGGTCGATCGCAAAAATATGATTAATCTCTGATATTTTAAGAGAGAACAGAATTCTAAACAGTAGAAAGCATTTTATCGCATTAAAATGATTTCCATTGTGATTAATAGGGGTGCCAGTAGCGCAACCAGTGGCCATAGCAGTTCCACATCCGGTAGCGGTCGGAGTTTCTCAGCCATATCCGGTCGCTGTACCGGTGGCCAAACCAGTGGCCATACCAGTCGTAAGGACCGTGGCGATTCCTGTTGAGAAAAAGGTTCCGTATCCGGTGGAAAAAGTGATACCCGTGCCTGTCGAAAAAGCTATTCCAATCACCGTAGAAAAGCACATACCTGTACCGGTCGAAAAACCATATCCGATTCATATACCAGTTTACAAGCACATTTACCACCGAGTCAAGTCTTACGGTCATGGTTGGAGTCATTAAGGAGAAAAAAAGAACGAGAGGGACAGAGAGAGTGACATAAAAATTATTCGATGACGAGGAAGTTTAATAATCGTCGAAAATCAATGAGATGAACTGGCACGAGGCAGCCTAATTACGAAGCTTCTTCGAAAGCTCGCCATTTTTTCAAGAAAACGTGCTTTCGAAAGAGCACTGCCATAACCGCATGCCAAGGAACGTTCGTTTCCTCCAATTGTTCGTACCACGCTCAACTTCACGAGCGTGATCGCGACTAGTATTACGTTGTATAGTTATACTTGTTTACTGTTACCTTCTTTGTACAAAATAAAATGTTAATTTTTATCGAAATTTCCTACCTTATCCACGGAATATACCTTCTCTTAGTATATAGAATTTTTTTATTAGACAAATTTATCATTAATATCTACTTAAGGCTATTTAAAAATCATTTGCGAATATCTCGAGAGCGATCATTAATATGTTTCCTTAACGCTCCTAATTAGGCATGAGATCAGTGAATTAGAAATTCCATTCTTATTTTAATTCGGTAAGTGTGAAGTAATTGGGCAATCGTTGTATTGGTTTAACGGAAAGGTATTAAAAA
>JAIFRP010000021.1:6072940-6087213 GCA_032403825.1 Odynerus spinipes | reverse complement strand
GCATGTCTGCCTATAACGTTATATACAAGGTGTATTTAATTTCGTGAACGCGAACACTCACCGACGTACCCCCGTTTATTTTCCATTTCCCGTGGAAGAGGCGAACGTGCTTGATGAGCGTACACCGCACCAAGAAGAGAAACATAATTGCGGCTTTCACTGCGAATTTCAATATATTCGCCACGGATTCCATGGAAAGCGAACGCTGTCGAGTCGAGCTAATCCAACCGTTGGAAATAAGATCAACGTAATCGTTTGCTGCAAATGAGGCGTGACGATCCAATGTGCCCGCGAGGAGACAACCATGGCGGCCTTCGCCTTCTCGTTGTCTATTACTATAATTTAGATTACTTTCTGCTGTTTTTTGACAGGATGAGTTTTTTGGACATGCACGTTAATACTCTTTTTCATGCAATTACAAATAACGTTTAAATATATAATAGTTTTATTTATCGACACTAGTACTTACTGTCGAATACTTTAATGTGTATTTTAATATGAAAATAAATAAATATAACTTATCAACCTACATTTTATCTTCCTTTCATTTGTTATTTTATTCACGTGATACGTTCACCCATAAATGCGAAATGCTATTAATCGATAGCAACCAGGCATAAATAATTCGAAAGTATCCCGAAGATCTGATGAGTAAAAGACGGAAATTGGATGTTACGCAAGTCTTATAAAAACGCGTCTAACAACGTAACTGTGCTGGTGTTAGTACAACCCGAGCAGTGCGGTTATAGCGAAGGTAGGGAATACCTACCATCTTGCGAGATAGTGGGGCACCCGTCTGTCCCATGTCAGGGGGTATATAAACTGACACTTAAAGAATTTATCCCGAGTGGACCTACTTCTTCACGGTGAACATCGATGCTTTAACTTAGAAAAAAAATGATCAGAATCGTACGTAAAAAAAGTGTCTTAATCCATACGTAATAATTACGATATTACTTATACATGATATAATGATATAATAATATGTTAAGCAAGTGTTCAGAATACAATTTAAAACAATATAGTGACCGTGTTTCGTGGTTTGTTCAAAGGTTTTAATCTTGTGCGTCTCCGCTGGCTACTGCTACGCCGGATTTAGTTTTGGTGGCCTTTCTTTGGGAGATCACGGTGGCGGTGGATTCGAATTAGGAGGTCACTCCGGAGGTGGGCTCACTCTCGGAGAAATTTCGCTGCAACACGGAGACGGACTACCGGCCATCGATTTAGGTGAAACGGCTCTGACACGATTCTCAAAGGCGTCGATCGTGCAAAAAAATAATCTTCGTTAATCATTCGATCTAGGAGGTCACTCGAGTGGTTGGGATGCTGGAATTTCTCTGGGAGGCCACGGGGGTTATGGCGATCACGGGGGTTATGGTGATCACGGTGGTCATGGTGGCGGTGGACTCTTTGTTACTTCCGTCAAACACATCGGTAAGTATCGTAAGATTTGCACATGAGATTGTTTGAATAACGTCATATTTTCATTTTTAGGTGTACCGGTGGTGAAGAACGTTCCGATTAACATTCCAAAGCCTGTGATACAAACGGAACCGCAGCCTTATCCCGTGAACGTCTTTGTTTCAAAACCCGTTCCGTACGAAGTAAGTTTCTAAACTGCGTCATGCTAATTAAGCGAATATATGAGGTAAATGATACTTTAATTTTGAAAATTATACCCGTAAATTCGCAGGTAGTGAAGCCGGTGATTACGAAAGTTGAGAAGAAAGTTCCCACACCGGTTGAGAAGATAATACCATATAAAGTTGAAAAGCCAGTACCTTTCAAAGTATACAAACATATTCCTGTACCGGTTGCGAAGCCGATACCGATCAAGATACCAGTCTACAAGACAATAGTGCACAAGTCTGGATATCACTAGCTCCTACGCTTTAAAATGATGCCACTTGTACAGTGTGTTGTTATTTCTTATTTTTCTAACAGGAATGTTATGTACATGTACAGTAGATGAAAGTTGTTGCATTTTGGATTGTTTTATATACAAATAAATTATTCTTTACCGATATCCCCGAGACTACGTTCATTTACCCCAATGCTCCTTAATATTGCTTATGCCAAATCAGGTATACAAATTTGCTGGCCGTATCTCATACACTGGTAATGAGATTAGACTCTTAGTAACAAGCGTACGGAGAAATCACCTTTCCCACGAAGGTAAACATCTTGGTAATTAAGAGAATCTTTCTTCTGGTAGATACTATTACTCAATGCCGGAAGATAGTAGCGTTCTTGTACCAAGATAATCATGGGATGCAATTTGTCGCAGTTATAAAGGCAAGGTCGTTAAGGGAAATGGAATTGCCAGCTCCGGTGCGACTCATCAACAAAGCTTCTCATGAAACGAGCATTCAAACGTTGAAAGAGCCAAGCGAATCAAAAGTTTCAGACACAACCAGATTGTGGAAGATTCAGAAAGTTAAAAGCGATTTTTAAGAAGTATTATTAGATACTTATTATTAAAGATCGATTTAAGGACGTCGATAGACGTAATTCCGGGTAATAACGTTGTCATTGGAAAATCGCCAATCGCGAAACATAGTCGATTATGTCATTTAACATACTAGCACCGTGATATTTGCTGTCGATCTGCAAAGCTAAATAATATAAATCTGTCAACAGCTGGTTAGGTAACACGTCGAGTATGTGCTACGTAGAAGCTACCACTACTAGTTAGTCGAAAGAAGCGAAGTAAAAGTTCCGCCGATCAAACCGTAAACGAGAGGCAACTTCGCCTCTCACTAGAGCAATAACCAGTTCACAAAAGAGTGGGCAAACCAATTGGCGGCCCGCTCATCGAAATTGCCAAAAAGTCGACGGCCCCGAGCTGGTGTACGTGCGTGCACGTGCGAATTTCGAGTGAACGCTACCGATGGGGGAACCGTTCCTCTCGAACGCACACAATACCTTTCTTTGGCAAATTCTCACGATGTAGAAAACGCGTCACCCGCAAAACGAAATCGTTTACGAGGTAACGGGCTTTCGATAAAGAAAAGCAAGACGGTGTCATTACTACGGTGGGACACGACGATCGTACGATCTCTTTAGTCCTCTCGTTGACAGTCGAGATACATAAGAATTGATCGAAAGGTGGAACCTTCTAAAAAAAATATGTGGAAGCGAAAGTAAAGTCTAAAATAAATTTCCTTTTCCGTCGATGGTCACGATCTCGAAATTATAAAATTGGAAAGGTAGTGTTTTGCAAAAACGTTTCCCCTTCTCCAGCATTAGGTAAGGTGTGTTCGAAGATCGATTTATCTTCTTTTTTATCGAAATGCATTCTACCCTGCGTTAATCCGGAAGTAAGATCTCTGTTTAAGAAAACAGAAGCCCTGGCGTAAAATATCGACAGGGAAAGCAAACTTCGCGCTTTCTTCGTTCGATTATTGAGTTGCACACGATTTCGTATGAAAAAAACGACTCTCCAATGTCTGTTAATTATGGAAGCGCGTGTTAAAATTGAGAGATAGCAATTACACCTCGTTCTTATGTAACCTTGTAGAGCACGCTCGAAATGAACGTAGGTGTCTGTATGCATAAAAAAAAGGAAAGAGAAGCGAAAGAAAACGGGAAGTAGAAAGGAAAGATGCGGTAAAAGAAGTTCGCGGCGAAAGTAAAATACAAAGTTTCGACTCGCTCTCGAAGCTATCACCGCGATCTCGTTACAAGAAGAAGAAAAAAAATGAAGAGAGCTGGACGCGAGGGACTCGTGGCTATAATATATTATTGATCGTTAACTTTTAAAACTCTCCATTCTTCCGGATTCGACTAGTATATTCGAAAAACATGTTTCCCCACTTTCGGGTTCTCGAAATACCGCTCGATGTTAATTTTATTCGAAAAATGCAGGAAGATCGGGCTAAAATAGAAAGAAATATCGCTTTCTCTCTTGATGCTGATGCCAAGGTTATAGATCATCGCTTCGCCATCGTTCGGTAAGAGTAAGAGATCGTGCGGTCCGACAAATTGCATTTGAACTTCGAGAACAACGGTACTCACACGGTTTCTAACGCGTTCTGATCTTCCAAACATAATTTTCTGTAGCGAGTAATAATCGGCGTTAATTGAAATTCACTGGGTTTTATCTTCCTACATCTCTGCGATAACACGTGCTTACTTTCATCCGCACGATTTTAAATCCGGATGTCATCACGAAGTCATTTCCATTTTCTTCGACTTGGTAATATTAAACACGGAGGACAACGAAAGAGAACGCTCTGTGTTATAGCGACAAAATTTCTCGAGCGCGTCTTCGTATGTCTCGAAAATGTTCATACATGCACGTGTGTAGGAGAGGATGAAGCCTTTCGAATCGAACGAAATCCGAGACGAACTTTCCATGGCAAAATGATAGTCCGGGGGCATCGATCCGTTCATCCAAGAATATAACCATGCTATAAGTTATATCCATGTCGAAGCTCGCGTCGTTACGGACTTCCGATTTCTCTCTCTCTCTCTCCCTCTTTCTCTTTTGTCTTGCGCGTCGCTTTAAGAAAGTATAATATCAACAAGATATTACAAATTAATTACAATTTTTAAACCGAGGACTACCCCGGAAAAAATCTCTTCCTGTTAAATAATTTTCATTTAAAAATGAAATAGAGAAATTTTCCATCCGGATAGAGAAAGAACGAGAAAGACTTTCATTTCGTCATAGCCATACCGAAAAATTGAATCAACGTTACTGCAAAGGAGAATGTACCTCACGTTCACTTCCGGTAAATTTCAGAGTTACGCAGAGGTAGTAAGTGTTGCGGTATATGATTGTGGTTTTGCCGTACACCATCGAGTGAACGGAGATCGAATATGTATTTGAAATGGGTACCTCGCGAAGCTTTCGTTTAGATCTACCTTTTACCAGCGTCGTTTTGTAATTCTCTATTGCGTGCAAAAGCTAGAATTAAATTGATTTTATTTTACTTGCCGCTTTGTCGCTCGTCGATAGAACTTTCGGCACGAAACGAGCTTCGTTCGCTCGCCATTCACCGTGAAATTAATCTATAACGAGAGAGTCTTTCAAATCGAATACCCGAAGGCGCCCGCGCTTCCTGTACATGCAGGAAATCGTCGACGTAACGAAGGATTCATAGATCATTTCTATAAAACGGATGACATCGTAAAAGGAGTATCGTTAAATGTAAAAAAAAGTGAAGATGATTACATTTGAAAGAGCCTATCGATATACCATCGACTATCGAGTACTCCTCGTTCGATCGAAATTCTTTATTCGTAGTTCCCTCGTTCTTAAGAAGCTTTCGCTGGACCGAGATGAAAAGAAAACATCCCTCCGCGACCGAGGAAGACGATTTTCCTGAATGGTCGAACGGTCCGCTGGAAATACGATTACGAAGGCCTACGCGAATAGACGCGACGACTGGCCATAATCCCATTTCGAACGGGAGATTTTCTCGTCCGCGGACGACGGCCTTCACTTCCGGTAATTGTAGGAACTCGTACGATCTATGAGTAGCTTACGGGCGCGTTTCAGATTTTCATTTATATTGTCGGACCATTTATGATATTTATTTATTTCTTTTTTTTATTTTACAGCCATATTCACTATACCCCCACCATCTCTTTTTCTCTTTTACATTTCGAAGAAAAATAATTTTTACATCACGTGACGCTAATCTCTTTCTTTTTCTTAAAAAAATTCGATCGAATTCTTGAAATTCCCACGTGCGCGCAATCTCGTTCGCTCTCGTTACTTCCGATACATCAAAGGAAACGCCAGCGATGTTCAATGAACTGTAAAAAGAATGAAAGGCTCTAGTAGCAACAGTCGGATCCTTTCGCGTATTCTTTCACTCGAAGGACGCGACAATCCTTTCCTCTACACGTGGTTCTCGACCGGCTCGCTTGACGTCGCTAGAGCACACGACGACGACGACGACGACGACCACGGCTAAAGACGGGTGTCCTGGTGGTGGTAGCCTCGAGCTTCTCGTCCCTCCTTCCTCAGAGCCCTCCAAGAGGGCGATACTCCGTCCGTAAGATTTTAGTGAAAGGTGGTGGAATCCACCTTAGTATATAAGCCCGCCATTCGAACCCTGTAGACATTCAACACTCGATTCCTACCGTTCGCAACGACGAACACCCCTCTTATCGATTATCAATACGACATGAATTCAATCGTAAGATCATAGGCTTAATTCTAATAGAGGAAATTAATTAAACTTCCGAGAAATTAATAAATTTGTTAGAGTTCTTTACGCGTTTTCTGAACATTTTGTTAAAGTTAGGATGATACAATCTATTTGTTCACTACCTAGACATAATTAATAACCGGAATGAACAGAACACTTTAATTAATAGATTCTTCTTTCAGATAATCTTCTTGTCTCTTACGGCCCTTGTTGGCACGTCCTTAGCCGGTCACTACGAGGAGGATCATGGAAGTTCGACTTACGAAGAAAAATCGAAACCTGTGGAGATCCCGATTTACAAGAAATATGGTGAGGCCGTAATACATCTTCGTTATTTTCTATTTCCTTGCTAAATTAAATTTATGTCACCGTATACGTAACGCTTCCAATTATTGCAGCTATTCCGATTCCGCATCCGGTGCCAGTAGAGATTCCGCAAGAAATCAAAATACCCATACCTCAACCCTACCAGGTACCGGTTGAAATTCCTCAGCCTTATCCAGTCGAAGTAATCAAACATGTGGAAGTTCCGGTCGAAAAGCCAGAACCCTATGTCGTTGAAAAACACGTGAGTATATTACCGGAAGTTTCATTAATTTATGTCGTAAGCTTTGGCTTCAGGAATCTCTCAAATGGCTATATTCACTTTTTTTATTCGTTATTTTCGCAAAAGTTAATATCCCGGCTCTGGGATAACGTATAGCACGTTCGTATAGCCAACAGCCGTTTTTTAATACCAATATAACTTATAATCGAGCCGAAAGCTATAGCGACACACTTTATCTTCATTTTCAGGTCCCTTATGTCGTGGAAAGGCCGTATCCCGTTTACGTAGAAAAGAAATTCCCGGTTCCCGTGGCGAAACCGTATCCCGTTCACGTTCCGGTCTACAAGCACGTCTTTCACCACACGTCGAAGGGCAAAGGATGGCATTAAAAAGGACAATAAAAATGATCCTCCTTCCACTCGGAGTACGGCGATAGACATACGAATTGAAGGACGTTGTTAATTTATTACAAGTGGCTTCGAGAGCGTTTTCAAAGAAGACGAGAGGTTGATCTTGTCGTCGAGATGCTTTAATAAAGCATAAATCGCGAGAGGAAGGAGCCATCTACTATCGCGCTTTCCCTCGAGTCGTTGCGAATACTCTTTTACTTTGTTACTTGTTTTGTACTTTTGTTAAGTTTTATTTTTTCATATTCACTTTAGACACAAAAACAAAATGAAAGCGAGCCTGCTCGTTGAACAGATCGTTTATAATAAATCGATACCACCCAAAACACCACTGCTTCATTCAATTGCTCTTCCAACAGAAAATTAAATCGATTAAATAGTAGGAAACAGGAATGATCTATAGGTCGTGTCTATGTAATTCCAAAAGAAATTCCGAGTTTCCTAACACGCCTTGGTTCTTCTTCCTTCTTCGCCCCGGAAACGAAGAAAAATTGCGGCTAGCCGGACGTGTAACCCAGTGTTTCGCTTCCTCGTTTGTTCATGGTTACGACCCACCTTTAGAAACAAACCAGCTGCGTGATCTCGATTCGCCATAATGAGCTAGCCAGTTAGCTACACTGAACTGCGAGGCGAGATGCGCGCGCGCGCACGTTCCTTGCGCCAACGTGTGAAACCACTTTTACTTGGGATGCACTTTCACTGTTCCGCTCCGAGATACGGGATAGAATCACCGGACGATTCGTATCTCGAGATCGACTCTGCTCTCCCGCGGCCACACCCCTCGCGCGATCTTACCTTTCAGAAATCTAAAGATAAATGACCGTTCGAACGGCTCGCGTACGAGTGATCTCTTCTTTTCTTTTGGAATCGACGGCAAGCCGAGCGTAAGAATTCCGCGACGAATCGTCGACTATCGACTCGAGACGCTCGATCGAACTTTCTTCGACTTCTCTTACCTACCCACGTGCCCTTTAATCGTCATCGATGAGATATCGTGCACGATCATAAATTATTATCGATACTGCGATACTATCCGAAGAGCGACACGAAATTTACATGATTTCTAGGTTCAGAAATGCAGCAGCAACTCGAAATTTACATTGTACGTATCAGATTTGAATCTTTACGATGGATTGATTTATCGTACGCCAATTAGTGTTTCGATGATGGACTTGTTGATTTACATCCAATGACAAAGGAACTGTTCACAGATTGTTAAGTACGGAAACTAGACCGTGACGTGAGTTTACGACTTTACGGTTGGTCCTTTACGATTTTTAGCGCCGATGGTAATTTTGATAAAGTATTTTAAAACCTGTAGACTCTCTCCTTATTAGTACTTGACTCAACAGTTAAGAATTTGTAAGTACCTACGATAAGCTGTGAACAATAAAATTTTGATCTTGCAACATTGATGCATCGTACAAATTTTAGAAAGCCGATCTCGTTAATCAAATATGATATGACATTAATGGAGGAACTTTCATTCATTATAATTTATAGACGAAAATAATACATATCAGTAAGGTGAGCGCTAAGAACGTTGATCCTCGGTCCACACCCTGTATTACAGATGTGTGATAGACGGTTCTGCACTCGTACGAGTGAACGCAGGAGAGCATCGCTACCGTCGATGTAATGAGGAGAAGGGAGAAAGTGGCATCGGTATATAAACTGTTGGCCGTGACTTTGAAAGCACCAAAGAGACAGCGAAACGTACAGCGAACGGATTTGCGGGAGTGCCACCTTCGCGCAAGTCTTTTGGAAACCATGAAACTTTTTGTGAGTAATTAAACATTGTTTTCGCGTACTACGATATTACGAATTAGTTTAAACTAAACTGATTCGGATTAACACACTTTTCTCGACATGCTTTTACGATTACATTATCAGTCGACAGTTACTTTACAAATAATGTTTTTTTTTATTATTTCTAATTAAAAAATGTTCTTGCGATTAGATTTTAGCAACTTTGGTGGCTGTAGCATGGGCCGGCTACGACGAAGACCACGGTGGTTCGACCTATCACGAAACCTCGAAAACCGTGGAGATACCGATTTACAAGAAATATGCTATACCCATCCCTCACCCGGTTCCAGTCGCTATACCACAGCAGATTAAAGTACCGATACCACAGCCGTACCAAGTACAGGTACCAGTGCCCCATCCGGTTCCAGTGGAAGTCGTTAAACACGTTGAGATTCCTGTAGAAAAGCCTGAACCTTATGTGGTGGAGAAAAAGGTAAGCGTTGCTTTTATCGATCGATAAACTAGTTAACCAATAGATGGTTACAAAGATTTAGGAGCGCGTCGTTAACTTTGATTTCTACATTACCGACTTTACTTTTCACGTCGTTTTTTATTCTCAATTGTTTTGTTATTAAAATATGCGATTTTTGTATGCAGGTACCGTATGTAGTCGAGAGGCCTTACACAGTGACGGTGGAGAAACATTTCCCAGTACCGATACCAAAACCATATCCAGTCCACGTGCCTGTTTACAAGCACGTTTTCCATCACCAGAGCAAGGGACATGGATGGAAGCATTAACTCGAGAGTAAAAGTAAAACTGGGAAAGTCTCATTGCCAAAAAAGATATTGTTAAAAAAATAGTTTGACGTTACTCGAGTAACTTACGATTAGGATACAGTCCATAAGTGTTATATTTTGTACATAATTATTTACTTGTTACCGATAATGTATATCGTTGTTTCGTTGAAATAAACGTTGATTATTTGTACGGGCTGTCAAGCGTTCACTTTCCTCCCTCGGGTGCCATGACCGTTTAAGACAGGCCGCTTGGATGACTGAAAGGATTCGAAAGTACGAGGCTTAATTGTAGGCTCGCCAAGACGTTTGGTAAACTGCATTCTGTCGGCGTAACATTACCTTTTTCAAACCCAACCGTTTATTCGAAATACGGCTAACCCTGTTACCGATGAAACCGCGAGAACAAAGATCCTTGTATGCGCATCCCTAACTAGAACGTAAGCGATCGGTATTAAGCGATGAGAAAAGATCGAATGTTTAACCTAAGCGTGTCTTTTATAACAGTTTCATAACGCGATTATATCTAAACTGTTAGCTACCGAGACACAGAGAACGTCATTGATCACTTCGTAATTTATTAGCTTCATAGGCCTGAGGTGCTTCAAAGGAGTAGCATAAGGATCAATGGGCAATAAAAGTCGGCCAGTGAGACGTTTTTTTCGTTTCCTTGAAAATGCGGATACGCTGATGTCGCCCTCGCGTTATCTAGCCACAATCGTTACCCCAGGCGATACCTCGAGCGATCTTCCAAGCAATCGCTCGTGCTAAATGCTCGCCAATTTGAAATGGTTTTGTACCTGTGTCGCAAACGACGGTGTTCAACGTGGAGCGTTAACGCGCGGTGATACATACGTGTCCCCCGTGAGCCGATCATGCCTGAGGTGCGTTCTTACGGGTCGCAGAATTTATTCAGGAAATACCGGGGCGCGAGCTGTTGCATCATAGGGCTTGCGAGTGCACGACGACCGCTTTTTACGCCGCTTAAGGGAATCTCAATCGGCTTTGGTCAACGAGAAAACCGCGCCGCCTAAGTGGAGCAAAAGTTTATAAAACTGGCGAGTATCAACGACGCGCTTCTAGTTTTGCCCAGGACATTCGTCCTATCGGTTATCTTTTTAATCCGAAGATAAAGAAGAAGGGAAACGTAATCATGCTGAGATTACTGGTAAGCGAAACGTATCGCGTTCGAACACTTTCCTCCGTGATGATCTTTTCTCTCGCTAATAATCTAATTTCGCACGCTTCTGTATATATTTTGCTACGCGCGACTATTTTCTCGTTTCGTACGAACACGGATAGGCTAACAAAAGAGAAATCATATTACTCTGTTCGATGAACTTGATATATTTCATATTTATGTAGAAAATCATGTGTTTTTCCTCTAATCCGTAGATACCATGTCTGTTATGGCTAGCGAGCGTTCACTCGCACAGCGTCCATATGGATATGGAGATGATGGACTCTGGAACTATGGATTCGTCGATGTCAAAGCTGAAGAGAGGCTACATTCACGACCCTTGCCCACCGCAGTATCACATTCCTGCTTACCATCCACCGCCCGTTTTCTTTAAATCCTACGAGCAGCCTAGTTATCCGAAAAAGGAAGTGACAGTTCATCAGGCGCCTGCTCAGGTACAATACAAATACGTTCAACAGCCAAGCTACGTAATTCCAAAGCCAGCAGTGACTTACATCAAGCCGCAGATCAGTTATCAGCCTATTCACCCGCCTGTATATCATCCCCCGGTCCAATATTCGCAGCCTAAAGTGATCTACCAAAAGCCTATGTACAGTTACGCGCCAGTTTATCAAAAGCCGATGTACGAGGCACCTAAGATCTATGTGAAGAAATACGAAGTCCCTGCGGTCCAAGCACAGGTCGTTTATCAGAAACCAGCCGTCGTCTATAAACCTCACCCCGTTTCGTATGCTCCACCACCTCAACCCAAATACGTTCAAATCGAGACAGCGCCAGTATCTTACGTGAAATTTTCTCACCCACCACCGATGGCACATCCACCGGTATATGTTCCAGCTGCACAACCGGTACACCCACCACCAGCGATCATCAAAGTGGCGAAGCCTATGTGCGATTGAACACGGGCGATTGATTCGAGCCACAAGACGAACTGATCCTTTTTGTGCTAGAAAAAGAGAGATAGAGAGAAAGAGAGGGAGAGAGAGAGAGAGAGAGAAAAAGAGAAAGAGAGAGAGAGAGAGAGAGCTCCAAAATAAAAAAGATGACATTCCTATGGAATCGATAAAATCGAAGGTACTGAACTACAACTAACTGCCATAACAAATCCCCCTCCATCGATCATAATTTAGTTGAAATACACTTTTGTAATGTCTCCATTCTATCAATAAATCTGTCTTACGTGACTACGGCAATTTTCGAGTTTTAATCGCATCCCACGCCCTATTTTAAAATAGCCTATTCTCCGTTGAATTTCCGCCCGGTAGATCTGGCAAATTTTGTAACCTTTTTACTCTTGCGAAATCAGCGAGGTTCTAATTTTTTTACGTAAAGTGCGCTATCCTGGGGAACTCGAGAGGCACTCGAGCGTCGTAGCGTTTATTCTCGAGATAGCGAAAATTCTGGAAACGTTTCGGAGCGAGCACTCAAGGAAACGTGACGTTATCGTCTAATGCTACCGGCTGCGTTCTCGCTGCTGGAAATCAATGATACCGTCGGGGAATTAATTACGAGACGCGTACGCACCAAAGTTTCCGAGAGGTTTCGAAGAACCGCCGTGTTTCGTCATACGCACGTAACGCTACGCAGCGAATTGCATAACTCCGTTGGCAAGAAAGGTTCAATCTCCGTTTTGAAACCACGCGTATGTGTTGCTTACTCGTTGAACGCTAGGCTGCTACGCCAAATCTCAGCCTTCCCATACCCGCTTGTATAACTGGGGACCATGAATTTCATGTAGCATGTCCTAGAGAAGATACGCCATAGGAGCACCGCGATTATAAACATCCGTTCCGTTCTACGATATTCGCATGAGATATTTCAACATTTCTTTCGGCGTATCCGAGTATAAAACTAACGGCACCCGACAGTATTCTTCATAGAAATAACGTCCGTGCGTCTCCAACGAGTCGATCTCCTTTCCGAATATGAAACATTTCGTGAGTTCCTATTCTTCGCTTTCTTGTTTTACAACTCGAGAACCATTGAGAATTCTCTTTAAACGCTCTCCTGCCGTAGCTGGATACTCTCGAGTGCCACTCCACGTTTACGTAATTCCTCGGTATTTTTTCTTTTTTATTCAGCTCTATCTCATGGCGATCGCCGTGTGCGAAGCGGCGAGAATACCACGTCAATTGGAATACGAACATTTTCCGAATTTTCGTTCCGTCTATCATGGTCACGGTGCGAGCAGCTATCAAAACGTACACGTCGATAATCACGGAGGTGGCGTGCCAGCTCATTCCTTCAATTATGTGAATGGCGTCAGTGATTTGGGCTTGACGGATCATCACGGGAGAGGTTTCGTGCCTATCTATGAACGTGGTAATGAATTGGGACACGTTGACGGACATCACGGAGGTAACATACCTCGAATATTCTTTTTTTTTAATCTGAAAGAAAACATCGCGTTAATTTTTTTATTAATTTTAGAATTTTCTACTTACGGTGGCACCGGATCGGGTCATCACGGTTTAGAAGTAGGTGCTCATCCGTACTACGGTGGTCACTTCGATCACGGCAATTATTTTGGCGATCATCTTGGACACGGATTGCAATAATTGTTGCTGCCGTCGATCTTAAAACACCTTGATAATAAACGATTTACGATACTTGACTATTAATCTCTTTATTTCGTCTTTATATACTTTATCTTCGTTATACATATACGTACACGTATGGTACGATTGTCCATATATGTACGTATAGATTAGTATAACAACTTATGTAAATAACATTATTATAATGAAAACAACGACGTGGTATTTTGTGATGTTCGTTTAATACTAGGCTCCGGTTTAAAGCTATGTACACAGTGATATATTTGGCTCGCGACTTTTTTATTTTTATTCATTTTTATATTTTTATTTATTTTTTTACCACTTTGGACCATTCACGCGAGATAAAGTTTTCTGAAAAAGGGGAAGAGGGATGAACGAGATTTCTTTTTCAAAGTGGCATATATATATATATATACACACGTGGCATATATACGCGCCTTCAGTCCGTAGAATTTACTCCATGGAGCTGTACTTTAATACTCTACTAACACGCCGATATTCCTACCGGCTTCTACGCTTCTCTCCTCGTGAAAGTTTCGTCCAGTGTATCGTAGTGTGTGTACGTTTGAGTGGTCGCGTGGTCGTGAAATAATCACAGTTACAGACTGTAGCATTTTCTTTCGATATTTAGGCGTACAGAGCAGATACGTGCATCCATGCGAGTTCCACGCTCGCATACACGCACGTTCGATAGAAGATTTTCGACAATAGCTTCAACGATCAAAAAATATTTGGATCGATAAATTCAATGGTGTGTTAATTTGAACGGCCTGGTTTTCTTGCATCACGTTATAATGTATTATCCATATATTGTACTATATTAACGCTTTATCATATATATATTAACGC
>JAIFRP010000021.1:6049180-6064287 GCA_032403825.1 Odynerus spinipes | reverse complement strand
ATATATATATTACATGTATACTCTGGGATCGTGGCTCGGAGATTTTACTGAACTTTGCCGTCAATCGTCGATGGTTATTTGACAGTAACGTCAAACAAAGTTTTCGCAAAAACATCGCGTGCGGTTCGTCGGTATCTTTAACAAAATCAACGATCGGGGGAAAGCGAGACTCGGTTTTCGTCGATAAATGTTTTCGTATTTACGATATATAAATGTATAAACACGTAAACTCGATTTCAAAGGTAATTAATTTCGCACGTCGTATGAATTAAAAATAGCTTATACCGGCATTACTTTCTGTAATTGAAATGGAATGGGTGATGGTTGATGAGCTACGTGTGTTGTACGATTAACACGTCTACTCGTATTCCACAGCTGTCAACGATCAGCGTTTATTTGCTCGTATACACGAACGAGCGACAAAGTAGAAGCTCGAAAGAAAAATCAAACGCCTCGTCGTTATTAGAATCATTCGAATTGTCTCTTTCTTTCTCTCTTTCTCTCTCTCTCTCTCTCTCTCTCTCTCTCTCTCTCTACGGTTCTTCGACTTGGTGTCTATTAAAAGATCAGCACGCACGACAGAAGCTCAGGCTGGATTCTTCTCGTAGTGTTTCGTGATCGTTAAAACTAGCTATCGATGCATACTTATCGTACGCGGACATCCCGAATTCTTATCGCGTAACGTCTTATCTTAATTGGCGCACTGGAATAACGCACACGCATACGTATGTACATATACACGTATATATGTATGTCAATGCTTTCCGTGCAAACGTTTGTTCAATTCTACGTGGCTCGTTTCGTGAACATCGAGCGACGCAACAAAGGCAATTAAAAAGACAACGAGGAGTCGTAAGTACCTTTCAACTAACGTTAGACATTCGCCGATTGTACTGCATCGAATTCCGATCGATTGCTCGAATACGACGGGATAGGTATATATTTAGCAGAAGTCGATCGAAGTTACATTTTCTTTTCTTCTAGATACCCTTCGTCATGTTCTCTCATACTCTCTCTCTCTCTCTCTCTCTCTCTTTTTCTGTCTCTTCTCGTGGATCGGACCATTGAATCTCCCACCGGGACTACTACGTCTCTCCTTCTAACTAATTTTAAGAAATAGTCGACTCACCATCGAGATTTATCGTTTTTACCGACGCTTATTCTTAGTTACAATTATTGCACGAACACTATAGCGATCTTTTTGGCAAGTAGGAAAAGCGGCCAATATCTGGGACATTTAAATTAGCGATAGCGTAGAAAACTCAGAGATCGTAAACTCTACATCCGTGAGCACTGCGAGATACGTATCTACGTGCGCTACTTCTCCGAAAAAAGTTATTATCTCTTTCACGAAGACTTTTTCGCCGTAAGAAGCGACTACCTGTTATTTTCCTCCCGGAACGCCTCTTCCTTTTGGCTATTAATCTTTATCAGAAGGAACTTCGCTGACGGTGGCCAGAGGCGTTTAGCGAACGATCCTCTCGAGGAGAGAAAAATGTGTACTCGTTCGTGTATGTAAATGAGCCGACGCGACGACGCTTCCTCGAATGGCCCGTATCTTTCTAACGATCGACCATTAGGAGAAAATTATTTTTTTCTTCTTTTTTTTTTTACATAACATGAAAATAAGTTGGTCGCGTTAAATTTATCTATCGATAAATTTTTTTTCTCTTTCACACATTTCTAAAAATAGTTAACGTAACGTGGGCTGCTGTTATGTTGTTCGTAACGAACGGAATGTCAAGAGTTTACGATAAGCGTGTATAAGTTCAAAAGAGTGTAGGAGAGTGCGAGAGAGAAGACGAAACGAATTCGAAGCCAAGCACAATATTTGCGATATTCGTTTCGCGCCTAACCGAGCTGTCACCTCGCCTCCTCGATCTTCTCTACGGTGCAACGAAACGAAGTCGCTCGTTGATCGTACCACGCGAAGTTGATTCATCGAGGACACCAAGAAATCCTACGTGGATGATCATAATATCGGAAGGTTCGCGTCGGCACGATCTTTACGTCTTCGAACGGCGAAGTCTTGTATATACTAGTAGCGTAAACAGAGGAGAAGACTCGCGCTACGAAAATAATGTACACGACGTGTCTCGTGTGCGTGCGAGAGCCGTATGGGTGGTAGCGCGCGCGCGCGCGCGCTTTTACCTCTTCATTGCCCAACTAGATAGATTCTTGGCGGCTTCCGTCGGCCAACGAATTCTCACGAACCTCGTCGCGTTAACGACGCGTTATAACGACAGGATTGTAGTACCTTCCACCGAGCTCAAGCGCGCGGAACAATTATTCACGCGCGAGGGCTTCGCGCCAGCCTGGAAAATGCGGAATTAAAGGAGAAAAATAATGTTCTCGAGCTAAACGTGTGCTACCGTCGTGTTTCCCATCTTTTCGAGCGAGAAAAAACAGAAGAAAAAAGAAGAGAAGGTAGCGGAGAAGCGTCGGGGAGAAATAAAATTGATATATTATTTCTCCTTTCTATTTCTGCCTCGTATTCGTGATACTCGTTCGGATGGGTTAGCGTACTACGATCGCGAATCAATAATTACGTAACTTCCCGTAAGCTCCGATGGATGATGAACGGAACGTAACACGTTGACGCGACATTGACCGCTCAATTACTTAATACCTTTAATGGCCACTTAACGAAGAATGGAGAAGAAACGAGGGTTGCTACCCGCTGCGCTTTCATCACGAGCGAAAGCTTCGTGCGATACTACGGTGTTATTTTTTTTTTCTCCAGAAGATGACGATAAAACGACGAGCGATCGATCGGTTCGATTTATGGCAAAATATTTGCGAACGCGTACGCGTTTATTATGCAATTAATATTGATACGAGCAAACAATCGTTGCTTCGTCTGTGATATCGACAAAAAGGAAGAAACGAGCGACAAGCTCGTTCGCTATCATCAATTTAACGTCGAACATGCTCGTTAACGAATTATGATTATTGTTATCGCTTCGTTACATGCCAGAGGAGAAGAAACATTACACAATCTCGATAATTGCACGCTTCTCCGAGTAAAAGACAAGCTTTTTAACCGACATCGTCTCGGCGACGATAAATCCAAAGTACGAAAGTGCACAAATGCTCTTTTGTAAAAGCAGCGTCCAGGTAGGAACAAAAGATGTTTGAGACGGATGAAAACGAAGAACAAGAAGAGCTACGAGAGCAAAGTATCGCACGAGCGCGAAACGTTGAAAATAACGAGCTCGAGAGGCCACCTACGGCCACTGCTTCTTCTTCTTGTTAACGCGAGCCCATTTCTCTTCTCTCTTGCTCCCTCTCGCTGCTGGAGGAAGGACAAGAAGCTAAGAAAAAAAAAGGTATGTTGTTGCGTCGACAGCTCGATGATCGAGGCGCGTCTCGTTTTTTGAAATCCCGAGTAAAAAGTTTAACGAATCGAGTGTCATCGAGTGTGGCTATATCGTAGACACGGCGTCTGCAGCTTCCCTTGACCTCGAAAATCCTACGGAAAGACTTCGAAGTCAGGGTCGGCTATCCCGTGCGTCCCTCGCCTCTTCACTCCCTTTTCCGTCGAGTGTTCTCTTCCAATTCAAACACCTTCCCTTACACGCGACGAGATCCTTCGCGCTTCGTAGCGACTACTAATCAACGAAATACGTCTCACTCGTTGTCTCTATCCCTCCCTAACACTTTTCTTTATACCTTCTCCCTTCTCCCCTTCTCTTGGACCGCCCATCGTGATCCAGTCACAACACGTAGTTCAGCGAGCACGTAACGTATACGTTTGACGCGTATGTACTCGAGTTCTCCGTACGTATGCACGCACGTAGACGGTTGCGTGTAACGAAGCCACGCGCGGCGACGGCTACGTGCTTGAGAGAGAGAGAGAGAGAGAGAGAAAGAGAAAAGTGGGCGAGAGAAAGAGAAAAATGAGTAAGAGAAAGAGAGAGGGACAGACAGAGAGAGAGAGAGAGAGAGAGAGAGAGAGAGAGAGAGACAATGCTCCGTGCGTAGTACGTGCACATTATCGTGTACATACGACTTGGTTCAGGAGAAGGAAGAAAGGAGGACGGGCGATGATTAAGTAGCGAAAGAGACAAAAGGTGGGGCGGGAGTGGATGGGGTAAAGGTCGCCGGCGTGTTACACAGTTGACAATACGCCGACTCGCGAGGTGTCTTTCCTTTAATCAGACGTCGCTCGGTCGACTAATGAGAGCGATTTAAACTTCCCTCTAAATTGCGATTTCTATTACTCCTCCTCCTCCTCTTCCTTATCCTCCGTCTCCTTCTTCTCCCCCTACTCGCTCGTCTCGATCTCGAAAGTCGACTTTCTCGTCCGAATCTTCGTGAATTAACAGACAAAATGTCGTCGGGAATGCATACTCGATTGTAAATCGTAGGCGATTAAATTGTGAAGGAGTTAGAGAGATATGTTTTTTGGGGAGATTTGATATTACACAGGACGTAAGACGATATATTTTGGTCGTTATTGAGGAAGAGGAAAAAAGGAGCGGTTGCTCATCGTTGAGGATTTATAAGTGTGTGTGTGTGTGTGTGTGTGTGTGTAGGAGTGTATGTGTAGATTCGTGCACGATAGAGAGCAGGAGAGAGACAGACAGGTACATAGAGAAAGGCACTACATGTATACACGCACACCAGAGACACACATACACACATGGCTACGATCCAAATAGGCACACCGTGGCTTTAAGTCTTACCGTTTGATCCGATCGCCTTAATGAGAGAAATTACCGGCCGGACCCGGGCGGTAGTAACGACCGGATTAACCATTCCATTTCTCCTCGAATCTCCTAGCCGAGCTTGACGCTCTCATACGGAGCACCTCTCCGCACGCGTCCGTTCCAGTCTATACGCGGAGAGATAGATAGTAGGCTAGCCTTCGTGTCGTACGTACGAGCGGAGCCGGGGACGAAGCAACGAACACTACCGAACGAACGCTCCGTAAACCAGACGCCTTCCAGGCGCGGTGGAAGGAACTGACGGTGCGGCACCGTCTGTTGACGGGCGAGCCACTCGCCTGGCTCGATACCGTCCTTTTCTCCTGCGCGCATGTGCCGTCTTTTCGGCTTTGGCGCTACGTTTTACTTTCGACGCGATCGACTCGATCGGTACGGCAGACCCCTCGTGGTATTTATCTCTGATATCTGACGAAGAATTTGGAACGATTTCAAGTGGGTTGTCTTCAACGTGTTTTGATGTTAAGGTCAGGGTAGAGACATCTGAAAAGTATCATGTTCTAAACTTCAAAGATAAATATGATGTATATATATATACATTTGATCAAAGCGTGGAATCTCGAGATGAGAACGAACGGTGATGATAGCGCACGGACTGATGCGATATTCTTGTAGCGTGTGCATCACTTTTATTTGTATTCGTCGATAAGAAGGAATCTTTGACCCGTCTCTTATCAGAATATCGGACAGAATGCAAATAAACGACGGATCGGTAAATAGAAAATAGTAATCTCTTTATTTCCCGAGTAAACTATCATTTGTTGTATTAACAGAAATTTTTGATCGTTCGTCGGCAACGTCGATTCCTAGAGTAATTATCACACAATCGATTCCGTCGATAACGCAGTAAACTTTCTTTAGGCACTATCCTTATCTTGAAATATAAGAAAAAAGATCGTGAAAGTTATTGTTATCTTTCATTTCCACGACGGCAATTCTTTACGAGCTCATAAAAAATTATATGACTAATAATTGGGGGATGCCACCACGAAGACGTTTACGAGGCTATATTTCAGTGATAGCTCGTCTACATGTAGAGTGCTCTTCCATTTTAGGCGTCGATAAAAGCCAAAATCCATTCCCTTTGGCCTGGCCGTGTTCCCCCGGCTAGCAGCTAGTTTCCCCCCTTTTTGAGAAAATGGGTCGTGCGTTCGAAAGGATGGAGGGATCGATTTCTATCATCATCGCTGGCCAACGTCGTCGTCGTCGTCGTTGTCGTCATCTCGTGTTTTATAATATATATAAGAGCAGGTGGTGCTATTCGAGTATCACTTGGTCGTTCGTTTTCTACTTTAGATGCAAACTGCCAAAGCTTTTTATCCGCTTTTAGATCACTTTCAAAGGTTTTACGTCCTCCCGCCAAGAAGTATAACTCTTCCTCCTTCCGTATCCTTTATCTTACGGTGAAACTTTGCGATATTGGAGCCAGCCGCGGATGGCAGGTTGGTGATCTTTATTATCGTAATTAATTCGATCAATTAATGACACAACGTTAATGAGACAGCATCTTCGGTTTCCCAATTGCGATGGATGTTTTTCTTAAAACGACAAAATTCACTCTAAGGAGAATCACAGGAAGAGAAGCGAGTGGGTCTGTGCCTTGAGCGATATTGCGACGTACGGCCCGACATATTTTACGGTCCAAAAAGCATACTAATTGCTCGACGTTAGCACGAAATATCAAGAGGTAGTATGGAGTCAAACGAATGCGAATCATCTAGACTTTTATCTAACCTTCCTCCTGAACAATTCTCGTTAAAATTGTTTTTATATGAAATTATCGATCAATGGATAGGTATCGATAGAGAAATAAGACGATCTTTGATAAAAGTAGTTAGCTTTACAAATGAAAAGGAATCAGTGCCTGCGTTTAGAGAGTTTTTCTTTCCTTAACAATTTCAAAGGTCGAAGTATCTCGAGATCTCGCGGGATATCGAATAGTCCTCGAGGGTCGCTGATATTTTTTATTCTCTCAAGTACCGTACAGCGTCTAAACTTACTTTCTTTTCCTCCTACCGCGTCCTTTTCAACGTGGTAAGTGCTATTTTATTTTTATTACCTGCGCTTGGATATAAAAGGGGAAAAAAGAGCAGAGCAGAACGGAGCAGGAGAACGAGAGGCCAACGATGAAAGATAAGAATCGAATGGACACACCACGAATAAACGAAAAATAATCGTAGCACGTGTACTATAAATGTTTTTTTCAGCCGGAAATCTCGTGCGTCTTTCTTTTACTCATTCTCGCTTTTAAGGTGGGCTTGCCCGCGTAAGTCGCTATAAAGTGAAAGCAGTTGTAAATCAGTGCGTCTCGCCAAGGGACACCTTTGAAAGAGACGCATGAGAAGGGTTAAGAAGGGTGAGGTAGTAAGCACTCTCTTTTTTCTCGCATGAGCGAACACGAGGGCGTGAGAGTAAAACCCTCGTCTTGAATATGCACGAACGTTTCCCTCTTCGGAATCTCTCTTTCCGTCTCTCTTCCTCTTCTCTTCTTCCTGCGTTCGGTCTACCGTCTTCATCCCTTTACATTTCGTCCTTTCTCCCTTACCCCCTTCTTTCTCCCTTCGACTACGCTAACCCTTTCCGTTCTCTCTCTCTCTCTCTCTCTCTCTCTTTCGCTCTCTCTTTCGCTTCGGCTACGAAATTAACTAACATTCCGACAGGCTTTTGATGTCAGCGGAGTGGTTCCGGCCAGCAGCACGATTCAATTGGTTCTACTTCGCGCGCGTTCCACGCACACGGTCTCCCTCCTTTTCTATACGAGCCTACTGGGTATAAAGTTATTGAATTCTCGTGACCCCCCGATGAAGTAATTTTTTTACGGAACTATATACATCTTGTTATAAGGAATTTGTGAATTTGATTGATAGATACCCCTTACGATAGGCTATATTTCTATTAGGGGTACATGAGAACACTAGCAATTTGATATTACATATTCTCAGGCGTTCGATACTTGGTCGCTATTGAGACCATTTGAGGCGACAGCTTCCGGTAACTATTTTTCATTTCTCATATATACATACACACACGATATACACGTATATCGATTTATATACTATTATCGTTTTTACCGGACGAGCGAGGAAAATTTTTCAAGCAATTTGACGAAGCACTTTCATCTTGGTCAGCCCTGATCGAACGTGGTATCCTACGTTAAAGTGGAATTTCCGGTGGAATTTTGTTAAAATATTTCGATAGGAAGATTATAAATCTCCTTCCTTAATAATTTCTTTCTCAGTCGACTGCGGTGTCATTTAAAATATGAAAGAAACTATAATTCCGAGGAAACTTCCGAATTTCTTTGGAAACATTTACGATCTAATTTATCGAACTTCCCCTTTCCGTTCATCGCTCAACTTCCAGCGACGATTACGCTCGTATTGGAAATCAAAAGCCATAAAACGAGAGAGCCAGCGTCGATAGAGAGCAGGATGCTCGTATATACCAGCTGCTTGATAAAGCCGCGAATCGTTATTGCTGCGATTCCTCGGTCGCGAATGCCTCCGAGAAGTTTATGGGTATAAATATAAACCCAGCACTTAGTCCGCGCTGTGGCGACCGTAGATTCCGGTGCGACGATTTTTGCGAATACTTCGGTGTTATCAATTTTCTTGAATTTATCACCGTTGTTTTTCGTTATCGTTACCCCGCATCCCATCCCTCGTTTCCCAATGATGATAAACTTCTTGTTGGGTGCACCGGAAATAATACGTTCCATGCGAGCGATTCGAAAATCTTTTGAAAATCTAGCCACAATGTGCCACTAAATAAATGCCAACAGATTGTATAATTTCGAATAAATATCGAGCCCGCATATAGCTACGTGTTTGACTATCGTTTATACACGGGAACATAAATCTACGAACGATTGATTTAAAAGGGAAGGAGAGCGAGATAGAGAGAGAAAGAGAGAGAAATGCTGCTTGATATTCATCGCGCAAGTCTAAAATACGAGCCTTCGAAAGCATTCAGTAATATCCGTCCTAGTAAGCCGGCATCCGTATGGTCGACTATAACCGTATCATAACTTCGCTTTTAGAGCAGTTGCTTGTCCCGACATTGACATGTTTGAATAAAATCACTGCTGTGATTGCAAGTCTCTTTCTCTCTATCTCTTTCGTCTTCGCGACGAAGAAGACGGACGTGTGTACGTAACTCGACGATGATTTTAATGATCTCAAAGGAAACTGGGAAACGCGGTGCATCGACGATGCGCTGAAACCTGCCAGCGACCTTTCTAAATAATCTCACCATTGTTTATTAACACCAGCCGTTGCCGATGTTAACTCCGAACGAACATTTTCTAACTTCGAAATTTTTATAATACCAACCGCAATCTACGTACCTATAAACCCCCCGAAAAAATTTACAACACCCTTCGCGAGCGTGAAAAATTTTAGCAGGTGTTTCTAAAGAGCGTGCTACGATCGCTCGTAAATTATCTTCGCGAGTGACTCGATGAAGGAGAAACGAGAAACTCGCGTTGTCGTTTTCAAGCGAGCACGTTTGCTGCAGGTACCTGTACCAAATACGAATGGAAAAGGGAAGTCGCGGACCGTTTAACGCCGACAGATATCTATGCGCATTCTCGAATGCACGGGGAGTTTGCGATACACATTTGAACGGATTCCAAAGGGTGGCGGTCTCTCGCTTTACATGTTAAAGTCCTTGGTGTAGGAACGGTGACGGAGAAGGTGGGGGAGGGGGAGAGGTTAGCAGAAGGGTGCTCGGAATATCGTAAATGCCAACATTGAATATCGCGAGCGCGTTATCGCGATATTAAGTCTCCGTTTCCATACAAAGCTCCGAAAGAATAGGAATGCATTTCGCAGAGCCGTTTACTTTCTCTCTCTCGCTCTGCTTTCCCCCTACCAAGAGAAGAATTCCAGTTCTGCCGTTTCTATTCCAGTAGCGTTGCATACCGGGTGCCGTGATTTACGATTTTCTCAGCTAACGTGAGAAAATTGTTCGCCCGTTGGAACTTTGCGTTAAATCTTGGAACCGTCCATGGAATAATTTTTAAGGCGATCGTGGAATCGACCCAAGAGGCCCGTACGAGTTTACGAGGACCTAAGCGATCGCGCTACCGAAGGAAACTGTTGCTAGCGGTATTAATATTCCGCGGGAGATGAGTGAGAGAGAAAGAGAGTTGTAATGGCGTACGTCGAAGGAACGTGTTAACGATGTTAAGCCGTGGTAATCCGAGCGAAAAAATAGAAATTAAATTTACTGTCCTGGCACACAGTAATGGCGGCATAGTTCGAGCAAAACAAAAAATATTCGAAGGTATCGCTCGGGAGTATTGTCCGAGAAGAGAGAAGAGGATAAAGCGTGCGTTAGTTAGAAAATTTCGGCGGAAAAACGGTGCAGGAATAAAAGAAAGAAAAATTGCCCTTTTCCAGCGTGCGTAAGCTGTATATGTATATGCGAGGCGGCACTCGTAAACGTAACTCTATATGAAATTTCATAAAATGAAATGACGTTTTCGCGCGGCTAACTCGGGCCAAAGTACCCGGAGATGTTTAAATACGCGAATTGCACGCTCGAGAATATTCAAAGCGAAAGTCACGCTAAACGAAGAAAAAAGAGAGATGGGCGATCATCGAAGAAGGGTAGAAACGTGGCTCGCCACTGAAAATTTATTGCTTCGAGGATCCCAGGATATGAAGCTAAAGTCCCCCCATTACGCTCTAGGTGAAGCCCTAGGAGAAGCTCTAGGCTGGCGCATTATTAGGCGCGAGCTCGGCAAGCAACGTTCTATATCGTTGACGCGTATCCGAAACGATGGCGGATTTCACCCGGCTTCACGACGGAGACGCTTCATATTTCTCACTTTTCTCACCACGCGTCTTGAGAGATCGCGGCCACTTATTTACGAGGGTGCTTTCTACCATCCTCTCTCTCTCTCTCCCTCTCTCTCTTTCTTTCTCTTTTTGTCTCTCTTTCTTTCTCGCCGTAAAACGAATTTACCGAAGAAATTCGACGTTAATATTTTATCAACCCAGGTAGCTGCTTCTTCTCTTCTCTACAATACTCACGATTACGTACGACTCGTTGCTCTACAATCCAGCAGTCTCGTTTCACGTGTTCGGTCGATATCAAAGAGAAGCGTTTTCAGCAAGTCGCTCGTACGGACGTTCGCATGCCACGTCCGTACTTGTTGCTAATGTGACGTTATTAGCGGCTCTCGTGGTTCGTGTAACCTGTCACACCTAACGTACGCATCAACGTCACTCCCGAAAATGCGTTCTCGTCACATCGAGCCCGATGATCTTCCAACGTAAAGCTAACGGGTATTATATCGTACAGCAAGCATTTCGCTTTTAACTAATCTCGCGTGATCTCTTCCACTGGCCGCACATTTTTCCGTTTCTATAGTTAAATCGAAATCTTAACGTAGACATTCCGCGGGTGTCACCGGGTCGAGTATGCGAACTAGTATGTCAAATATTCGATCGACCGAAAAGCTCCGCAAAGATGGAAGTCCTGTACGTTTGAAGTGTTTATCGTCGTCGCGTTCGTGAGCAACGCGAGCTCTCCGCAGCCGCTAAAAGCGCAGAGGGTTCATTTAGAATCACGGGAGTTTCACCGAGCTCGATTTTCTCGTTGGCTCGTTCTTCCGTTGCCTCTGGATAATGGGAGCGCGATTATATCTCTTCGTTTTCAAAGCGACTCGCGTATAACCCCGAGGGATTCGACGCGAAAGCAAAGTCGACAACGACTCCTATTCGACTCCTCTTTGGTATCGATCGCTCGACTCTCGTGGCTTTTGTTATTCGCTACGTATGACATTGTAATATACATACGTAGGTACATTTTATCTCAATTACGGACGTCTAATTATCGAGCCGTACCAAAACCCTAAATGTACATACATACGTACGTACGTACAGAAGGATGGCAACATTTAGCTAATACCAGAAAGGAAGCTTTTCCCAAGGAAGTAACTAAGAAAACGCCGTATGAGAAAGCGTGCTCTGTTTCCACCACAGTACTCGAGCATGAACTTCAAATTGTATATAAGTTCGGTCCCAGGTGCTAAACTTTCGCAATGATCAAGCATCCCTGTCCCCGAGGAAATTCGCCCAACATATCGGCCCCTCACCTTGCCTAATGCCTCGCATTGCCACCGCTGATTGATAAGATTAAGCACTGCCAATATCATTAACGATGAAGTCATGCTATTAAATTCATGATGCGTTCGCTCCCATCTATATTCTATTATATACGAAGAGATATATTCTATTATATTTTATCTATTATGTATAATATTCTATCTCTTATATATTCAATCTATATGTCAATTAGACACCCATCAGCGATTATTTAAGATCGCGTAAATTGTGACTGCACGCGAACGATAATAACAATTGACAAAATTGTTTTAGCGAAGAAATTACGATGCGAGCGAACGATTTTATAGCGTTACTGTATTTCCCGTAACGTGGGCGTAGTTTCGAAAAAACATAACCAGCCATTCCGGCGCCAAACGAATTCGGATAAATAGGCAAAGCTATTAACAAAAGCTTTCTCGCATCGTTGCTCTTTCTCGGGTTATTGTTTTTTGAAAATCGAACACAGACGCGAATCGATCCGAATACAACTGTATCAAAGCGATCATTTTTTCACATTCCAACGAGTGTCGGTCAGTATGCGTGATGCTTATATCTCGGGATAGACAATGCAGAGAGGCTGGAAAATCGATACGCGAGAGCTGAAAGGAAAATCCTCGCGATTTTGCCGCTGGTAGATATTTCTATGACTACCGTCTCCTTTTCGAAAACCGTCACGTAAATGCCATCGCTCGTGAAGGATTTTGCGTGCGTTTTAATATCGAGTTTGCCGGCGATAACGTTAACGTTACTTTCGTGATATAAATTATATTTCGTTTCGTTTTTCATAAATTTGTTGCCATAAACCCCCTTCTCGTTGAACAAATTATAAAAAAAACGTTATATCCATTGCAATTAAGTTCGCGTCACATTATTTTAATCCAGCCCACCTTGCGCCAACTCGTTTTAACGCAAAATAGAAATGACGATACGGTCGCCCGGGTCCACAGCTTTCAAGTTTTTCCGTCGCCGTCCTCTGTAACGTGACAATTGTACCGAAGGTAGGAAGAAAGTAACGCTGCAGGAAACTCACGTAAGCCGCAACATTTATTTCTTCCATTTATACGCAAATATACGACAAGGAAAGCGTCCGCATGATTTGCATGCGAAGAGGATGCCGCGTTAAATTCTCTCGAGCCGACCGAGCTGGGCGCGTTGTTTCCACCGAATGATGGTGGCTCGCCATAATTGCGACACTTTAAAGTTCACTTTGTAAACGAACAAAATGTTCATTTTGTCGCAAAGAGGTCTCTAGGCTATATTAAAGATACGTTAACGTCGCGTCAATTTTTAATAACATGCTGTAGAAAAAATAACATCGTATTAAAGAATCTAAAAAATTCGTTCGGCTTTCGTAGCTTCAATTCGATTTGGCACAGTTTTTCCGGACACTATGTATGTATCTCTCTCAACGCACAATTATCACAGTCACCTTGCCGCGAGCTCTTTTATCCTGATCTCATTTGTTTCGTAGAACAATCCGGGTATATGTATGAGTGACCTCCATAAGAGATACCGCGCCGGTAATTAAGCGTCGTAAAACGAAATTGGCCGGTCGGACAAGAACGGAAGCACGGTGACCGAGATAAAGTCGGTCCGGTGAATCGATTATTAAATCGGAGAGAGAATACCTTGAATCGTTAGTTAATAGAGAGATAAAGGAGGGCGAAAGCGAAAGATATTATCGTCCGAAGGAGGATAGTGGTTAAAGGGCAATGACCGGTTCGCGATATGGTCAGAAAGGAAGTGTCGGTGTACCAGTTTACAAATCGCTGTTACCGTTCGTGTTTCATTGTAGTGGTAGATCGAACGACACGCCTTGCTTGGAAAGTCGCTCGCGAACGCCCGGCGAACTTGAACTTGCTACGAGCGAGAACTCGTAGGAATAAAAAGAAAGACTCGCTTTTCCAATCCGGTTCTCTCGTTCCTCTCTTCCTTCCTGACTTCCAAGTATATCGAGCGAGTCACGCACTGGTAGGGTTGTTAGTGGAAAAAAGTGAAAATCACACGATTTACGATCGATATCCGAGCGCGACCGTATCGACAGCTCGATCGCTTCTCGCTCTCTATTAAACCGTCCAAATAGTAGAGTTACCAACCTTTGCTTCTCGAAAGTAACAACGTTGCTTTTCTATTTTTCCGTCCTCTCAATTAAATCACAAACCTTGTCGATTTACGACTCCATGTTTCCTGAGAAGATCGAGTTCGATCTCTCGATATTCGTCCAAGGCGAAGGTTAACGCTGAAAACGAGAAAGTATTCTCTCTCTTGCTGATAAAATTAACGGGTCGTACGTGTCGCCGCAACGAAATGCCGGGATAATGAATTATGTGGGAGTGGATTTGTGGCGAGTCCGTGATACGCACGATTTTTGCTCCCTCGAGCTTGAGATATGATTTACCGACGATTTCCTTGAAAAAGTAGTACTGCCTATTCTTATTTCTAGCGACTATAGGGCGGTGGAGGGGCGTATCGACGGTTATATGATTATTCGATATGGTACAATCTTTCACATATTTTCTTACCGTGCCGTTTATCATTCCACGTGATTTATAGAGTAGTCGATTAGGTCATTCGAAAACGATGATCCACGCACCATGCATATACGTACATAATGTATTATACAGATACTTTAATTGCTAATTCATAAATTCTTATAAGCAGAATATATTCCGGTGACAATATTTTAGGGTAGAGAAGAAAAGAGAGAGAGAAAAATACGTTTTGTCCTTTTATCCAACAAAATGGTTAGAGTACCGGGATTCCATTTACAAATGAAACGTTACTCGGCCAGCTGTGCACGAAGCGGTCTATCGTAATTGATCGATCGCGTTAATTTGATTTTTTAATTCTTTCACTTTTTTTAACCAGATTTCTACGTTACGGCTTAGCGCGTCGAAGCTTTTGTTAAGAGAAAATCTGGATGACTCTAATGAAATACGATTACTTAAAAAATATTTTTTTGTTTACTATGCAATTAAAGCGTATCAATCGTTATATTAAGTAGAATTTTGCTTAGAATTGTATCTACTTGTGATCCCAGTCGATAGAATCGTACGGATGCCTGTTTGGGGTGAAAGTTTACGCAACCGGCTCGACTTTCCTTTTCTTTTCGTCTCATGAACCCGTCTTGCGAGAAACGTCGATGCACTTGACCGTAACGCAAATAGCGAGGAGCTATTCAGGTTCGAGGGAAACGATGGAAAGAATGAATTCTAGCAGACAACAATTTTTCAAAACCACGATTGATTAAACCACAGTGGCATTT
>JAIFRP010000021.1:5997743-6019094 GCA_032403825.1 Odynerus spinipes | reverse complement strand
TCTCTCTCTCTCTCTCTCTTTCCCTCTCTTTCTCTGTCGAGTCGGATAGCCTTGAAAATATTATACTTTGTTGTCCTCGAGGAAAATATTACCGGAGCGTCGTGCTCTCCTTCATAACGCTTTAATCAGCCAATAATAATTCCAAGAGAAAAGTTGAAACGCCTCCGAGATGATAACTTCTCTCTGTAGATGTTACGGAAGCAATCAATTTCGGAACGAATCTTCAGAGAGGCCGAGGTGTCTTGAGGTATGCCAAAATGACATTAAAAAGCCATTACCGAGGGTGATGGAAGGTCTTGTATCCACAAATCGGGAGCTTTTTGATTGACGATTCCGCGAGGATACGCGTGGAGAATTTTTGAAGATCGCTATAGACGTCGTTGATTTTAATTGACAGTTAAGACACCGTATCCCCCCCCACCCACGCATAAACTTTTTTCATTTACGTTAATCCTGCAGTGTTGTCGCACCAGTGGCTAACGATACACGGAAGAACGCGCAATTTTAACTAAAGCATAAAATTATGACGTTATTTTTATTAGGATCGCGTAAACACGTACACCCGCGTGAATATATCTCTACGTGGCGCACATAATTTGCTCCTCGTCTCGTTTTACGAGATAAATGTCGGAGGTTTTAAAACCTCGGAGAAAATGAGTTTCCTTTTGCGAGAAGGGCCGATATTACGTCTTCGTACCTTCGTAGTTGAAGGAAATGAATTCTAATGGTTCGCTTGGGTGCATTAGCGGAAAATCATTGTGCAGACAGCTGAGTGTATTCCTTGTACGAGCTGAACGTGAAACTCGATGACCGCTCGTGTTTGCTTTTCGAAAACGTGAAAATTAAACATGCCTCTAACGTTTCTAAACATTTTAACTTGCAATTAAGGTCGATGTAATATTTCCGACGACGGTGCTGGTTCTTACTTCTAGAAAAAAACCTTCCTCGAGAAAAATGTGAGAGGACGTGAAAGAGATGATACCCTTTCTCTCTCTCTCTCTCTCTCTCTCTCTCTCTCTCTCTTGCACGAGCGTGAGCTCGCTCTCTCACACCGGATTACCAAGGGATAGATTTAGGAAACGATTTTGTAGCGGTCCGCAATGCAGTAAACTCACCCTTAATTAATGAGCTCCCAGGACACGTATAGAGTACTATGGAACGCCGAATATGTTCCGGTTGCCCGAAACTATCCTGCTGAAAGAGTTAGAGAACAACGCAATTAGAATATTTGTGGATTTTTTTTTTAGAAAGTCTCTTTTAGCGACCACCGTTGCGTTTTCAATTGAATCGACGAAGAAAACAAATGCACTGTTCTATTTTACGATCAGGTTACGTTCCACCACAATTTCAACGTGTCCTGCGTACGGTACAAAAGTAGATCTCCTCCGTAGCTACGTTTAAAGTAAAGCGAAATATATTCTGGATACGTCCGCGCGCAACCGCATAGATGTGCTCGTCTCGTTTGTTATTCTAACGCGTTTAAAATAATATCAAATATTTATACGATACGAGATAGTATTACAAAGTACGGTTGTTCCTTCAGCATCCACCTGAAACGGTTTTTCGCTATACTCTTTATACATTCAGTCGCTTAAACTCACTTTGATCTTCGGATATCTTCATGTACAAACTTTCCTGATTCAGGCTAACGAGCAAATTTCGTACGCTCCACTTTCGGGGCGTTTCACGACATCCTTTTCTCATCTTCTCGGCTAAGCGATCTACCCAGAAACATCCACTTACGCTTTTTCTATTTCCTCTTCTTCTTCTTTAGCTTCTTCAACTTCTTCAGCTTCGAAAGAGAGAAGAGATCCTTTTAGAAAAAAGAAACCATTGTTTTTCTCGAGAGAAAGTTAAGCTTCCGCGACAAGATTCTATTAGAGATCTATCCGTCTATCGTATTTTTCTGCCGCAAAGTAGAAAACGGCAAGGACCCCTTTCTCTCGTCAGCCGTTCTCGTTTTCAACAAGCACCGTTCTTCCGAAGTCCCTCTCTTCGATATATCCCGATATTATGTGTCCTTTCGTAGCTATGGTTTATACCGGAAACGAAAGAGGAAGATTGCCAGTACGCCTCGAAAGCTTTTCCCTCGTGCTTTTTGCGGTGAGTGAAAAAGAAGAAAAAGAAGGCAAGCCCTTCTTTTCTTCGCAATATTCCGCCTCTTCATATCGCTCTCATCGATGGACGGTTATTTCTTCCACTTTTGTGCGACACACGGTATACAAGAGGCCTCGTAGAAATCTTTCCTCCCTTTTCTCGAGGATTCTTTGGTAGTTCCATAGAAACTGGCTAACTAATGGATTTCGCTGACATCAGTATTCATATGGAATCCGAAGTTAAACTTCCATGCTGGAAGTAAGCGAGCGGATAAGTATATCATTCCGATCGATTATTCCCAATTTTATCGATAAAAACTTGAAACGATGTGCAAGGAATAGTAAATAGTAAGTAAGTCGTCGTCGGGGAGTCTTCGTCGCGCAAACTCGCGTTTAGCCGAAGCACGAGCTAGGAAATCGCGCGCGGCACGTTCGAAACCTTGCAGTCACGTGTAACACGGCTCACAGTAATTCAAGTAATTTTCTGAGAGAACGTAGCTTCGGTAACGGCACGGAACCCATCGTGGATGAGAGACAAGTCCAGGATACGGACACGTAGAGTTAGGGACTTGCTTCGGGTGGGATTAAATTTACCTATTCGCCTAACGCACGTGGGTGATGTCTTGTCAAGGACAAAGTAGGTATGGTGAATCGAGTCTGCTCGTTTGTGTGCGTGTACAACACACACACACACAGAGAGAGAGAGAGAGAGAACTCAGCGAGAAACCCAGCGGTCGTTTAGAAATACCGGGGTTAACTTGGCGCGAATCCAGCCGGCACGAAGCCTTTGCATAGTTCGCCCTGTACAACGGGATAGGCATTATTACCAGGCATGGAAATTCAACGTAGCTTCGGGACAATATAGATGTCCGATATTATCTCTACTCGATAAAGCCTGATCGTGAAACGTTCAACGATCGAAGAACGTCATTCTCCCTTCCTTCAAACGGACCAACCTCGCTTGGCCTATTCTCAGTGACGAGAAGAGCTCTCTCGCGAGGCGTACATTCGTCTCACGTTTCGCCAGGATACGCGTGCGCAGGATGCCAGAAAATTTACATATACTTCCGGATTTCGATCCTCCCGCGACGTGCATATCACGGATTCCTTCTAATAAAATTTCTTACGCTAGCCGCGCGCCAGGACTTTTCTATCGATCGAGGATGGAAAAGAGAACATTAAAAAGGATTCGAGATCGGAGGTACCTAGCGCAAGGTCGGATCACTCGATAAGACCTTCTTACGATTCGCAACGTCTCCGAAAATACTTCTGTCGATGGAAATGGATTCGAGAAATTGGATTAGAAACATGGAGTAAGCGTTACGACGCTCCTCCATCGGAGAAATACTATTGCATTATGCAACGGAATACACGCGTGAATATATTCGGTGAGTGGATACCGCCGTGGGGGAAAGGGCTCCGGGAAATCGATGAGGCTTTTAAACAAATACAAATGCTACCTCATTATCCGATAGGTCAGGTGCACGTCGACGAGCGACGTTATGCATACGGATATTCAGATCGATCATTACTTGTACATTAATGATCATAACAGTCTATTAGCTCGCGTATACGATCGTGGTCAATCATACTCCTAACATTCATAAGCCGTGTACCATTCGCCACTGTGTTTGGAAATTTCGATTAATGCTACTTAATTCTGCACTATTTCTCTCTATTTCTCTCCGTCTGTCTGCCTCTCTTTCTTTCTCTTTCTCTCTCACCTTTTCTCACTTTGTCCTCTAGCTCACAACTAAGATCCCTCGCTAAAGGTGGGTTACTTCTCTTCGTAACTCGGAGACCTTGCGCATGTCTGTGCATTTCTTCGAGGCCATAATTAAGGTAATTTTCGTAGGGTACATGCAATTTATACCGAACGTGCACTTCCGTTACAGCACGAGCCAGCTGGCAGCCGTTGAAGCCTTTAATGTATTCCGCTCTCAAAATAAGTCGTATCGTTTAAACTCTACCCTCCTTGTCCTTAAGTTTCTTAACCATCGTAATATGCTACTTAGTACGACCAACGCCTTCTCCGATAGCTAATATCCAAGATAAGAAAAAAACATGAATTACCTCTTTAAACGTGACAAGAATCTACTAGTTTTAAATAAATAATGTATGGATCTAGAATAGTAAGTTTACAATTTCTTTCCCCCTAAATAACGCAAAAGTCGAACTCATTCGGTCTGACGAAAAACCACCGGTAAATAGTTTCTCGCACGATTACTCACGCTTTTAAATGACAAAGAAAAAAAAAGCAGGGTAGGTAAAAGCGTACGGAGCCGTGGCGAAGGATCGTTAACGATAGAGACCTTCGTCAAACGGTACGACAGCTCGGCGGATATTATTTGTTCGGATCAATCCTTAACCGGAACCCCTGGCAACCTCGACACGCGATATACAACACGAGAGGTCAGTCGAGAAAAATCGAGCAACGAAAATCCCTTTTACGCGGCTGTCCTGTGAATAATTCAAAAATTATGCGGTTATGTCTACTCTTCTCTTCTCCGATATCTCGCATATCCTTAACCTCGACTCTTATCCGCTTGCGTATAAAACGTACACGGTATATATGCGTGTATGTGTGTGTAAGATAGTGTACGTAGATATAGATCGCCGAGGAAGGCAAAAAACGGAAGGAGAATAGGCAAAATGCTGAAGATCCCATTCATCAAGTCGTTGATCGCGTTCCATTCGTGAACTTCCTTTCTCTTCATTTAACTTTACCAACTCGCGCGAAAGCTTCGCCTCTCTTATCCGAGTTTAAATCGAACGAGTATACGAGTTGTAGTTTTCGGCTCGTACCAAGTCGAAATGGAATCGTGATTCGAATGTATCTCGATTTCTTCTTATTCGAAAATGGTGTTTCGGATAAATCGAGGAATTCCATTTCTTCGCGATATCTGATATAATTTCTCAGCGTCGTGATTCGATCACGGCATCGGGGCAAAAAGCTTTGATTTCGAAAGCACGTTTCCTACAAGCGAGGACGAATTACTTTAGGACGAAATTTCGGGTCATTTCGTAAAGATTGGATAGAGAGATAAGGCGAAGGGGAACTAGAGGAAGAGTGAGAGTGAAAGAGCACGTGAGAGAGAGAGAGAGAAAGAGAGAGTGAGAGATACGAATCCGCAATTACCGGATTCGAAAGTGCTTATCGCAGAGTCGCTATGGCGGCTATGGCGTTTGTCTGATTTAACTTGAGGCACGTACGGCAAAACGAGCTGCGTATTCCCCTTGATCCAAGTGTTAAACCGTCGAATTCCAACCCGACCGACTTTGGAACGTGATGAACGTGAGGGTACGTGACAAACATGAAAGAATCGAAACTTGAAAGTAAGTAAATCCTTTCTTCCACTTGACACCCCATTAGCTGTTTTTCTAAACTTCGGAATGTCTCTTGTCTTCTTTCGATGAATTAAGTTCATCGATGAACGAGTGTTGTAATTGAAGGACCTCTCTGGTAGGATATCGGCACGGATCCTTGTATTTTCTTGGAAATTAAGACGTGTACGTCAACGTACTTCCGCCATCCTCGCTTCCAACGTGAACGCTCCTATCGTTGCGCCTGACGATAGGCAAACGTAGGATTATATATCTGCTGCCGATGAAACGCGTTGGGTCGACGAACTACCCCGTTTGAATTTATTTTGTTCGCTAGTCGTATATATGTACAGATCCGGATGAATTGTTTCCGGGAAGTATGAGAGACGACGACATTTTTCCGTAAAATATAAATTCGTTTGTGGAATACTGGGTGCGGTGACCGAGATTGATCGAAGCTCGTCGTCGACTCCTCGAAATTCCACTCTCGGTCGCTTGTACAACAGAAAGAGAGAGTAAGAGAGTGTGTATGTGTGTGTGAAAGAGAGAGAGAGAGAGAGAGAGAGAGAGAGTCATAAGAACGATAAGAACGAATGTTCTTAAAGACCCTGTGGAATTTCGTCATCAAGGTCGAGAGGCACGAAAGGAGAAAAAGTTTTATGAGATGTAAGAAGACGAATGGGGAAATAAAAAAGCTTCCATAGGATACTCTAGTCCTTGACATTGAATTTGACTTATGACTTGTAATATCGATCGCGTTCAAGTGTGAGGGAGAGAAAAAGGGAAAAAGAGAGAGGAGATGGAATAGCAACTTCTCTTACGGTTTTTCGTATTACCATACTTTCGTGCCTCATTACTGTGAAGTTCCTCGTACTTTCTTTGAATTAACTTTTCCCTCGTGAAACTTTTAATAGAAAGGTGCGTTTAACGTTTTTATCGCTTCTCCTCTCAGATTTTAATCTCGACGAAGGATTCGACGACGTAAAATGTTCTGTCCATAAGCGTCGCCAAGCTTAGGCTCGTTGATATTTAATTTTTCGCTGTCCTTCGTCGTGATTGCCCCATTGCTGTCCCTTTGACGTACTATCGTCCTCTGTGTCCTCGCCCCTCTCTCTTCCTCTTTCACTCCACCATTATTTATCGTACCTGACACGCAACCTCGATCGCCATCACGGACATTATGTAAACTAGATAGAATCTCTCGTCACCTACGTAAGGGTTAAAATAACACGTGTGAATCTCAGCGAAACCCCGTACCGCCTAATAGATATATTCATACTCGATTTTGGAATATTCCCTGTATTAGTGCCACCGTACTGCCGAATTTAGTATGGAAATTCGTTCATCCAAATATGATGTGAAATATCGACACCGTGCGTCGTGATTTCTTTTCCGAATTATTCGTAACCGATCACGTTGGTATGTCTATTTTTTACTCGTACTGGATACAGTTTCGATAAAACTAACAAAATATAGGCTGCTCCCGTGTAGGTAGCATTTTCATTCTGTCCGATGAGTCTCGTGTTCGAATTGAAGGAAACGATAGTGGGAATGCAAGCGTTCGCTCTGTAACACGATATTTATTAGCACAGTCCGCAGATTTTTCAATACGCGTGTTGCAGCGAGATAACAAATTCGTGTCTTTTGCGACGCGCGTGCGTGACATCTTTTGCGTTTCGTTTTACATATATCTATACATTAATGTGTATGATATACACCTATATATATATAATATAATATAAATCGAGAGATTTTAGTCAATACTGCATTTAATTTTATACCGAGAATGGTTATTAACCGCAAGTTTTTTAACCAACAGCACGATTGTCAAACAGAATTCGTAAAATTGTAGAATTAACTTGTTAAAAAAGTATTAACGAAAGGACTTTCCTAAAACTAGTTTCGACTACCTAGATCGAATTTTTACATATCTCGGGTTTTAACGTTACCATCTATTTCCACCGGTTTCAATTTCGCGTTAAAAGGAAGAAATATTAGGAGCGCTGCCTCCCCCAATTAAATCACGAATTAAATGCAAGATTAAAATCATCAACCTGCAAAATTGCAATGAAAATTTAAAAACTCATTAAAGATGCAGCAGCAAATAGGAATGCGCGATGCTCTTCTCTCCTCCGCGAATTCATTTACTCACGGCAAATAGTACCCACATTTTACCAATTTTAATATGCCGCCCGTATTCCGCCACACATTTTGCCCCCGATAATAAATGCAATTTGACTTCGGTTCGGTTCGGTAATAAAAATTCAATTGGTTCGATAAATGCGGAATCGCCTTCGCGATTCAGAATTTCAGCGGTTCTCGAATTACTTGCTCCACCTATTGTCAGGGCGCAATGCGCTCGATATACCAGGTATAATCATCACGGTAGTTACGCATGTATAATAGATCGAACATTTCACGTTGCTCGGGATCGTCGACGGTCGTGGACCGATTCAAAAATCGCCTATGAATTCGTCTTGTAGAAATTCCAATATTTCGATCGTCGACCAAAAAAAAGTTAGAAGAATTACATTTCCTACGTGTGCACGTGTACTAGTAGCTACATGTTTCAAGCCTCGCTCGTGCAAAAACCCGGTCGTAGGCAGACCGGCTGAAAAAAGAGGTAAAAGCGAGGAAAAGACGATTATGGGACGCGCTCGGGCGAACTGGGCGCTGTTTTATGTCAGGCGATTATCATAGAATGGCAATTTTAGTTTTGCCCTGCGACAATAAAATTTGGAGAGTACTGCTGCACGGCTTACGGTTTTCGAATGTGCCAGAAACATTTTTTCCCTCTCTCTCATTCTCTTTCTTGTGTCTTTATCCTCGCCGTTTCATTCCGTGTCGGAGTGAAGCATTGAACTATCCGAAACGAAAGAAGAACGAGGGACTTTAGCTAGTCTCTTTCTCTCTCTCTCTCTCTCTCTCTGTCTCTCTTTTAGATGAAGTTGGAAAAGGTAGGCTACAACAGGCAAAAGGCAAGAGAAGTCAACGAGAGGCTCTAGCAACGTCCCTTCTTCCGCTATTGGCTCGATCGTTCCGGATAATCCATTCGTTCGCCGTGAGCTCCTACTTCCCAGCAAAGAAGACTGATTTTGCTTTCCCGCGACGGAAATAAAGAAGGTTGGAGCCTCGTAGGAAGACAAATGATGAAAATCGTGACGCAAGTCGAAGATCAAGAGCTATTGCATCTCTCTCTTTCTCTCCGCTTCCTCTTCTCCTGCTGCTGTTGCTGCTGCTGCTTTCTCAAAAGTTCGAGTAGCAAGATAAGCGATCTTCCATCTGGATTGGGATACATCACGATGCTTCTTTGCAACGTTCCTTTGAAAATCTCTAAGAGAGGAAGTTTCTTTTTAATTTAGAGATATCGATCGATAGATTTAAGATTTACGTACGATTTATCTTTTTAAATCACTTCCTTTATGGCGATCGCTTCATGTTCCGTTATTAGTTCGAGTAAACTCGTGCAAAAATGGAAAACTTTTTGCACACCCTTTCTCTCTCTCCTCCTCTCTCTTTTTATTTTAGTTAAAACATAAAAAAGAAAGATATATAAACTGCTCGTGCTTCCTCAAGAATTTAAAGTTGTACAACAGTTTGGCGGCTTGCACGCTACAGTTTCTCGAAAGTCAAGCTCTTACGAACGCGAAAAGAGAGGTAAATTGTATTTTCATTCCCATCGGGATAACATACTATGTTCCTTTGATTATTTCGATCTCTTACCGTGAATTATTTCGATTCAATGATTATAATTTGAAAGATGCTCTCGAGTTCATGAATATTTCACGATTTTTTGTAGATTAGAAATCAAACGCAGAAGATCGCGTTCTGTGCGTCATGGAATAAATGAATCTGTCATCCCGATAGGTTTATATCGCGCAAGCACATTTCGAGAATTCATTGATTCTCTTCTGTTTGGCTTTAAGCCATTCGAGGTAGACAGGATCCCTCGAAGAGCCCACTTTCGCCGTTTCGATATCTGCTTCCCTCGCTTGCTCGCTGTAGACAGAGAGAAACAGAAAGAGAGGGGGAGAGAGAGACGCGCGTGTTTGGAATTAATTGATTTTGTTACCCTCGAAGGAGAATTTTAATGTCGACTTATTGGCCTTTCGTCGACAAGTCCTACCGAGGGAAATTTATATCTTGCAGAAACGATGGGAGCGCGAAAGAAGAAGAAGAAAAATAGTAAAGAAAGATCTGCCTGGAATAATTATGATCGTGGAGCATCTTTCTGCTTCTCTCTCTCTCTCTCTCTCTCTATTTCTCTTTCACCTTCTCCTGTTGCGCTGTGAATAAAATTGCTAGCGCGAAATTAAATTCGGTTCTTCGAAATACTTAATCTATGTGTACGAACGTAATACACATTCGGCTTGCGATTCTTATCTCGAGACGACTCCAAGTCGTGGATAAAATTAGTGAAGACTATAGAAGGGAGAGGTGCGCTTTATTGGAGACGGCACGTACGTCAAAGGAATAATTATCAACGGGCAGAAGGTTCTCTCGCGTAAGACGCCATCCATTAGGTTATTTGCAGAAAATTTTCCAATTAAATTTAATTATTTTCACTAATCCTGCCCGATGAAAATTTATGAGGACTCGTCGCGTCTGCCGCCTTTGGCTACCGCTGCTTGAAAAGTCGGCTCCATAAATAAAAGGGGCTTTTTTTCGTAGCCGAATTTACCTTTTGCTCTTACTTCCCACCATCGTTGCAAATAATTCTTTCGGCTTTACCTTTCTTTCTCCTTTTTGTTTCTTTATAAATATAGCATAGCACCATCGTCGTTTTCGTTCGTAGGCTCGTCGTCTTTTCAACTGGAAGACTACTAACGAGCGCGTGTATTACAAAAAAAGGAAAACGGGGCACGGACAAATTGGATCGATCGAGTAACCGATGCCTAACAATATAAACGATCGAACGTGAGTATAACATCACCGTAACACGCTACTGTACGCTCAATCAACGCACCTTTTTTTATTGGTGCAAATAAATGGAGATATTAAGTTCTTCGAAATTTCTACTTCGTTGAAATATTTTTCACGAGTATCGCGTATCTACCGTGGAAATGAGAGAAAACGAAACGGTAAATTTAATCGGGCTACTCTGCATCAAACCCATTAACGAAACAGCATTTCGCTCTAACTTGGTCAACTTAACGATACTGCCGGTAGCAGAATGGAACGGGAGTGACCGAACGAACAGGTTTAAATCGTATCGGGATGTGTCGAACGATCGATGCGGTAGAAATAGATTCGATTCTGTTTCGCACAAATCTGTAAATTCGCATGGAATTCAAAGCATGATATTGGAGAAATCAATGAAATTATAAGCGATTTACCTGTTGGATTTAATTAGTAAAGACTGCGCGAAACAAAGCTCGGTTCGATAAACCAATCGTTATGGCGAAACGATGAACGTGACCGAAAGAGGATCGAATGAAAGAAATAAGAAAATGGAGTTGTAATTTACGATTAAAGAGAAAGAATTTAAGAGAGAAAGAAAGGAAAGTAAAAAGAAACGTTTTACCTTTTATTTCTTTTTTTTTTTTATCGGAGTTCGCGTACTGGGTGAGATCTTCTTGGTAAAGAACCCTCGTTGTAAAAGGGAAACGCCGGTAAACGTTTAAATCAAACGAAGGCGAAACTATCGAAGTACCAATGTATCGTCTATCGAAGCTGACTTTCGATGCACGAAAAATCGGTACAAATTTCGACGCGACGGCTCGTATTTTATCGGTTCCTGGCAGGCCGCCGGACAAATTTATAACGGCTGCATTCGTTCTCCCCAGCTCGTTCGAGTGGTGTACCTACGTTTTTACATGCATGTATGTATGTACATAGATACGTTCGCGCATAAAGGATTGTCACTGTCATCGTCGTCGTCGTCAGCGTCGTCGTCGTAGAGCGAGTAACTTTAAAACATCGTTCCATATTTTATCCATTTACGTAGACGGCGACAAGATCTCGGCAAGTACTCTACCTACCAACTTTTCAAGGAAGAATAATTCTCTTATTTGCGATCGACTTATTCACCCATCAAAGAAACCATATTTTTCCTTCGCGTCGTCCCGCATGTATGTATGTATGTATCTATGTAGGTATACATAAATCACGATCCGTTACTCTAGTATCTTTCACGCGAATTAAAAAATTCTACCAAGAGGAAAATATTACAATTGAAAAATAAAATTTCCGTAATATTCATATGACGTGTGTATACATTACGTGTCGCCAGCGGCATTCCACGCGATATCACACGTCCGTGCGACGTGATCCGCGGTAATTCGAAAGCAACGGCATCGCACCGTGAATTATTTGACGTCGTGCTTGCGAAGCTCAATTTATTTTACTTTTTTTCATCTTGCTTGGATAACTTTTTTACGAACGATTCAACGAGATCTCAATCTCGAATCTCGAATTAAACGGAGGGAAAAATATATTAAGTTCTCTTCTTCTTCTTCTTTAAAAAAAAGAAGAAGAAAATACTATCAGGTTGGAACACTGGGAAAACACAAATTTGGTATGCTCGCGACACGTTGCCTTCGATATCGCTTTATCCCGGTATCGTATTTTCCTTGAAATATCCACCAGTATGAGTTGTGTCGGTGGATACAGTATACCGACAGCCTTTTGTCGTCCTCCCCGACTTTCACGCTCGTTTATCTTCCCTGTTTACTTCCCCAGTCTCGACCTTTTCTATTTCTGTTGTAGTTATGCACGAAATATCGAATATTTATCTGATTGTAAACGTTTCGTGCGTATTTCATTATCAAATAGTATCGAACAAATATAATTAATATCCTTTATGTCGTGACCACTTGTTGAATTGTAGTATCGATAATACATTCAACGGGAAATCAATCGAAGTACTTGTTAATGTATACAAGTTCACCATCGTTCGCGCGTAAAAAACATTTTTATAAAAATGTAGTTTCTCCTCGCGTTGGATCACTTCCCGAAGATCGAGCTTAACAAAATGTACAGGCTACACCAGTGATGTAAGATAACCTAGAAAAAGTAAAGTACTGACGTAGATAAAGCTTAAGACAAGGAAAAGAGAAGAGCAGTAACAGCGTATCGTTTATTATCAATTTGAAAAGGCCATTCTCCTCTCGGTGCACACGAGTAATCGTCCTCATTAGGACGAAAACGATGAACTACTATCCGCGGTCACGTACTACCAACCACGCGGAATAAAAAGCTTCCATAAATTGGAGGCCGTTCGGGCAGACGATTCTAGTGGGATTTCTTTTTTAAAATTGAGATTCTCGCGCACAAAGGTGCGCCCAGTTCTCTTATTCGCGACCCTCTAACAAATTGCTCCTATTCGTAGAAAGTCTCGCTCCGGGCGATTCGCCCTGTCGTTATCCTCCGACGATCATCATTGAGATAATTTCGTATTAGTCGGGAAATAATTGTGTCTGCAATTGCGAAGATTTTTCTATGGCTCCTTCGACCGTCTTCTATAAAAAGCCTGTAAGTATATATAAAATGTGAGATATACTAGAATTATGATGAGACGTTTATAAAAATAAAGAAAATTATGATTAGATAGACGAGGTGTACCTGTCTGGTATGAGAAGACCGAACGCTATGACCTATGGATCGACACTAACAATGTCAGTCACTCGAGTCACGCACACGCGTATCCCCACTTTGGGTCCTCCCCCCACCACATACGCTCGCTCGCGATTCGACGTATCTGTGATCATAAATCAAATCTGTTTTAGAGCCAATAATCAATGACGACTCGGTTCTTTCAATTGGCATTTTTTACGGCGAATTTATGGAGCATTAAATAAACTTAATTATACTCTATGTTTTATTTATTTTTTATTCTTTTCCCTTACTTCCTCTCTTCTTTTCCTTTTCCAAAATCAATAACGCAAAACGTTCCCGAAGATAGATTGCACTATCAAAACTTAATCGCGAGAATTACGGTAATTATGGCAGCGTTCATTATTCGGTCTTATCCAGATCATAAATCTCGGATTAGAGTGTATCGTTTAATGCTTTCGTTCGAGGCTCGGCCGACAGCACTATAGCTTTATCATATCCGCACGGTTAAGATTTTTCGTGAGAGATAAAGTTCGTGAATTATAAGCGCTGTTCTTACGCAAAAAGATATAATAAAATCGATTATTATTATGAATTTCATATTAAACGCGAAACAAGCCGAGAAAGTTGGACAAAGTTCGAGGAACAATAGGGGTTAGGTACTGTTTGAAACCTGGATGTTAGTTCCACGTTTCTTCGGGAGGACTCGCTAAAGGATCCATTTTCCAAAGTAAACGCGAAAGGGTCTTTGTAAAACTCTCAGAGATCTTCGAACTCGTTCATCCGGCGAATCCTCCACCGGTGTTTGCATCCACGTGCCGCTTACCAATTTAGGAAAGGTAGTACGCGAATGAAAATGCTTTTAATTGCGCTCTTATCCGCTCGCTGCAATTTCAGATTCTCCTCGCACTAACTGCCGTGGTGCAATAACGATTTAACGTAACGACCGGTGATGCTATGGAGGGAAGATTATGATATTTCTTAGAATTTTAATTAATTCTTCTCGCGAACGTTCAAGTGGCAAAACTCGAATAAGCAGTGGCGACGACGACGACGACGATTGCGGCGATGGTATCGTTTTTAATCCAAAGAAACTCGATGAAAAATTTCGAATCAACGCTCGAAAGCCCCGAGGCGTTTGTCCTAACGCTGACTTTTTATTCTCGTCCCTTCCACCCGCTCGCCGACTAAATAAATTCTGCTCTCCGATATCAGAGTCCGCTCGAACGATAAATGAAACTCGTTGGAAACTTTTTAACCAGGCTAGTCGAGTAGTATCCGCTAAAATTACAGTCGCGAATCGATTACCGATTCGATTTTGCGACTTCTTTTGCTACTACTATTCGCGCTAGGAAGCTTTCTCCTGCGTGGCGTGATCACGATGGAAATTAATTTCGCGATGGCTGGGATATACCTACGTAAGTTCAATTCAGAAGATAATCTGAATTAACAATGGCCGTCTTTCATAATACGTGTGTCACGGGGGTATCTCGCGAGCTATTCGGCTTCATAAATTAAAGCACGTTGGAAACACCCAATTTCAGTCGGGCGTTGTAAAAGCATCCCTTGTATCATCCCGATTAAATAGCGCCTTCTTGCCGTTGACATTTTTAATTAATCAAAAGATTCGTCGTCGGCAGTTCTAATTATTTACTTTTATCTCTCCCGGTACAGGATTCACCGTTTTCGAGAAATTCATTCGGAATTAATAGAATTCATTTCTCAACCGAGTCCCCCACCCGACATAATGATAATAATAATAATAAGGAAGTCTTACCTCGTTCGTTCCGCTAGGATTCCTTTAACGTGTTAGCTACCAACAATGCGATCTCTATTTGTTCGGTGGCACGCTTTTCTAGCCTGGGCAGGTGATTAGCGGATATTCATTTCGCGTATTTCGAGAATGTCTTGTTAAGCGGCATTCACCGTTTATAAGATATCGCCGATGGGTGGGAGGAGGAAATAGTAATGGGAGTGAGAGTAGAAGTAGAAGTAGAAGGGAGCTAGCGGAAAAGCGGAAAGGGACGTTCTAATAACGAGAAGCAGACCTCGGAATAAGGGAGAAACAGAGAGCCGAGAAGGAATAGAGTTTCTACGGTAGATGCAGAAGCAATTTCTGAAGATGCAGTGAATGGTTCGGAGTACGGCTTCAATGGCAAATATTATGTTAAATCTCTCGTGAATGGGACAATACCGGGTGGGCTCCCTATTATCAGGGTCTTAAACTAGAGAGTATAAGATATCATATTAGAGGTATATTGTTACGCCTTTTGCGCCAGGTAGGCTCGTCATAAAAGGGACCGGGGGTCCTCTGGGAAATTCGTACGTTACTTGTCGGTCTGGTTCGTCGATGAAAAATTTATCTCTCCCGGTGTTCGGCCGACTTTACCGAGCCTCGACTATGGACAGAGAAGGATAGTTAACGTCGGACATGAAAAACGTTTCGGAAGAACGAAACTTCCCTTGCTTGCGCGTACGATCCTTTTCTTTTTTACGCATCTATGAAAACCGCATGTTTACGGTAGTGTACGTTATTTTCTCGTAGAATTCGCGAGACTTCTAGACATCAACGAGGAAGAAAGGGTCTCTCACTTTCTTTTCAACGTAGAAAAATGGGAAAAATACGTTTTTGTTTCAAGAGACTGGTCATACACCACCGTTTGCACAGACCAAGATAATTATTCTCCCCTTTGTGTATCCTAGAACGTTCGATAAAGCAAGTTAGCGATGTTATTAATGGAAATAATGAATAAGCGTGTTGCACGATCGCTAAAATACAGGTTTGTAGGTATACTGAGAAATAAATTGAAGTACCCTTAAATTTATAAATACATAGGTACGAGTGCATGCTAGTTCAACCCTTCGGGGATCCAAGAGCTGTTAGCAATTATCACTAATTATCGATGTGAACTGTAAAGGGCGAAGGAATAATCGTAGTCATTATGGATTTATGATTACTGATCAAGTGCACTTCATCTTGCACAGTATACTTCACTTTATTTATTGTTAATTATAATATTTTGCACTTCAATGATCCTTATGCTCTCAATATTGTATAAAAAGGATACACTGCGTGCTATTTGCAAGAATGATACTTCAAGTGATCGCATAAAGCGATTAGCGAACGTTTCGAAAGCTAATTTGCAAGTCGAAGGAGGCTCGAAGAGGCAGAGAGAGAGAGAGAGAGAGAGAGAGAGAGAGAGAGAGAGAGAGAGAGAGTGCCTAATGGTGTAACGCTTACACAGACGTAGTTTCTTGATTATGCAGCTTACAGCTTAACGAGTCGCCGATAATCGCTACAGACTCCACTTAGGTACGCGTACGTCAAAGAAAATTGCCTAGAAAGACAATTAATTATTTCCTGTGCATAAAAAATGTGGCGTGTCTTCGTCGCGCACGCGAAAAGAATTTCAATCGCCGCTCCACGTCGCACCACGAATATCTTCCAATCTATTTCACTAAAAATTAAGTCGACCGTGTCGCTAATTAGAGAAAAGTAAGGACTCACGGTGCGCAGCAATATAAGCTCGGTGGCAGAAAACGCAGCGAACTAAAGAATGAGGATTATCCTTCCTTAAATGAGCACCGAGCAAAAAGGGAGCCCTGTACATTTTCGTACTTGCTTTTAAATCCCTATGTAATTAAGCCTCGTTAAAATAAAAGGAATGTCCGATCCGAGAGCGTATATATCTACTTCGAAGTTTTTCTCGGTCTCTTTCTCTGGAAAAATCTATTTCCCCGGAGGTGGAAGTGTAAGGGGAGGAACCGTATCGAGTAGCAATCGTTAACGTTACTCGTAAATTCTTTTAAGAAATTTACGGAGCTTCGGGCTGTAATCTTTTTTACATTTTCTTCTTTTCCCCCGTGTATACGCGTCAAAGAAAGAAAGAGAGAGAGAGAGAGAGAGAGAGAGAGAGAGAGAGAGAGAAAGAATGACGTCGTTATACGGAAATGAATGCCACGATGTCGTTGTCACGAAACGCATAACATACACTCTGTTATTAGATTCTGAATAAATAAAGGTAAAAGCGACTCGTCTCGGTCTTGGCTTAACACTTTGACGTCATCGAGATACGGCTGACGCATAAGTTACTACAGAGAGGGTGGCGCTTTTATTACCCCTTCAAGTACAAACGATTTCGTTAGTTATTTATAAACGTACTTACTGAGTATATATTTAAAAGAAAATTAAGAAAAATTACGCTCTAAAGCTCGTTGACTTTTGAGCCCCCTAAGGATCACGCTCGTATTGTGCTCGGTACTCATAGCGTTAATCATTGAAGAGCACGAACGAAGCACCATGCGAGAAACCGCATGGATTCTCATCTCTCTACGCAACCTTTTGTCGTACGATATTCCCATTACTCGTTACACGACCCAACCCAGGCTAGATCCCGCTTTCAATCAAAATTATAATGTTGCTAACGACAATACCTTCTGCTCCGGAATCATGCGAGCGTCTCACCGCGATTTCCCTTTGTAATATCTTACACATTATATAGAATTTCACTGTTCGTCGTTCCAACGATGTTACACTGTCAAGCCGTAATATAAATTACAATTACAAATTTACATATATTTTGTAACTCTACTGTTCTTCCACCGAGACGAAATCTTCATGTTTTTTGATATTAAAATATTTCGTCGCGTTCTCTGAACACAAGACAACGATATTCTCTTCGTTCTGAAATTCTTACCAGCCAGTCGCATTCCTTCATCCCCTAAGCCGACCGACGACGATATTTTCCGGCTTTTGATTTTCCGGTGGTCGCGCAGACGCTCTAATTACCCTACCGAATATCGTCGTAATTGCGACAAATCGTAAGCCCCACGCGACTCGCGTAACTCGCGTTTTAATTTTCTTTCTTTTTTCTTCCGCTAGCTGGGCTTTTTAAAGCCCTTCGTTCTCGCTCAACGAAGCCGCATAAATCCGAGCCACTTTTTAGTAAACGCACGCTAATTTGAATAAAACGTCGAACAGATGATACAATTTTTTACACGGACTCAGTTCCACCGTACGTACCTACTTGTCTCCCGTATTCCCGTATTTCTATTTCGCATTATACTTCGATTTTATTCTCAACGTGACGTTAAATGAAAGAAGAAAAAGTTGTCGTTTAATACTAAATACAAAATATTTCACAAACTTTGATTTCCATTCATCACGGCAACAGCGACGAGTCGAAGACAGTAACTTCCTAACTCGCCTAATTACATGCCATGCCTAATTAGTAGAGTAACGTCATGGACGTTTCAGTTAGCGGGGGCTAAACTTTCCCCCGGAATACGTGCTCCCGTCTTCGCCGAGGTCCTTTCTTCTCGCTGCGAGATCATCCAAACGAACGACCGACCGAAGACAGCAACTATACCGTCGTCGAATAGCAAAGGGGTTCGCGAAGGGGTGTGAGCTTGGAAGAAAGGAAGAAGCACGACGAAGGAACTTTGCCCGAAGAGGAAAGGGAGTTGCGGCTGATTTATTATACTCCTATATCTATATATGTATATATAATGCCTTTGAGTGCGCAAACCTGCTAGACGTAGGAAATAGAAATTGTACAGAGGCGGAAGTAAAAAAAGTAAGTGCCGGTATGAGAATGTGAAAAGCGTCTGCTTTAAATTAAAGAATAAAATTGCTGACTGCGCTCGCGGTAAATCCGTAGCGAAGTTATATCTACCCCGGAAGAAACGAGAAGTACGAGAATTAAAAGCGAGACGGCGCGCCCGGAGAAGAATGTCCGTACCTTGTGAAGAATTGCGAAAAGTGCATCGAAGAGAGGAAAAAAAGAACTAAAGGAAAACGAAAGAGAGGGAGAGAAAGGGAGAATAAACGTTACGAGAAGGACACGCGAGGATCGTCCTTTGAGGATTTTTTACGAGGGGACTTTACGTACGACAGGAGACGAATAATGCATCACGAGTAAGCAACCGATTCTTGTCCCTCGCTTTAAGCCATCCGATTAAACTTTAAAGACAAGAATCGACGACTCCTATAGGTATTCCATGCTTTTACTTCAAGAAAGCGTATCTGGAAAAGTCGTGGATACATCGCACGTGTATGGACTGGAAATACCGAACCTGGGAAGAAGGTTCATAATTTATGCAGTTTGTAGTCGCGCCAAACGAGTTTGTCTCACAGAAGGCATCCGTACGATTACTACGCCCGCAGATCCGCAGATCCGCAGTGTCTATCGCACTTTGCCGTGTTATCTTCTCCGCAGATTCCTTACACGTAACTTGTTGAAATCTAACTCGTGGTAAGTCTCACTGATGCACATACTAGCGTGTGTCTCGAAAGTCTAGTTAAACATGGGACGAGTGACGTGGTTGGGTTAATATAGCTAAGACAATGAGAGAGTGAAGTAATAAGCAACGGTTTGTGGAAGAAAAGAAGGAAAGCGAGTATGTAGAGAAGTGTTTTTTTTTTTTCAAAAAGAGCATGTCGTGGGACATACTCAATATCCTAGCTACGGAGGTAATGACTATTTGTCGAACGACACCTTTGGCATTGTCTAATTAACATCACGTTTGTTTAAAGACGACAGAAAGGAAAGGAAAGAGAGAGAGAAAGAAAGGGACAGGTAAACAGAGACGGAACATGAACACTGCCGCGAATACAAAGCTTCGATCTTGGTATTCCCATCTTTACGAATACGAACGACAGCAGATCTCTCGGAGGTAGTACAAAACGGTAGTACTTTGCTTTGAAAATACTTTGAATCCACGCAGCGCAAGGAAGCAAGTTTTAATTAAAAGCTCCTCCGCTTTCCCTAACTTCAAAGCTACTAGGCAGGGAGGGTCATCGCGCTTGCGTGTCACCGCGGTCGCTCGTAATACGCTAGAAAAACCGTGGAATCGCTGGAATATTAATTCGAGAGAGTATTCTTCGTTTCCTCGAGCTACGTCGGTTAACTCGCAACTTCTTGACAACGGCCGTCTCAATTACACCGCCTTATCTTCTGTCGCGAGCCATCGTCCACAATTTTTCTCCTCAAGCCTCTTTAATTTCCTCTTCATTGTTTCCCATCCTCCCTAGAGCAGCTTCTCGATTATTCGTACACGATCGCGCGCTCTCGTCGAATTTTTCATTCGTTTCAATGGCATCGGAGACTCGACGACTATCATTCCACGTCCGTGCATTCCCGTCGATCGCGTTGATGCAAATGAGTTGGGTCGTCACAGCCGCCTCCACCACAAAAAAGTATGGAATGGAAATACGATTTGCAACCGGACCGTGTAATTTTTCCAATTTCAATCTAATTCTCCGTCGTCAAACCGCTGTATGTATGTATGCATACGCATCGACGTTCGATTCGAGAAGGTCGACGATATCGAGATCCACTGGCAATCTCAATTATGGCCTTTAATGTCACGAATATTCGTGTCTTTTATCAAGGAACGCTACGTTGCGACGTAGAATGGAGAATATCGTGGAATCTCGAGAGAGGAAGAGAGAGAGAGAGAGAGAGAGAGAGAGAGAATAGTTGAGAACTTTTTTCTTCTCGTCATTGCTTTAGGCCAGCGATGCTCTCGATGACGATGAAGCCACGATAAATGTAGACATTGCACTCGTTCACCGAAAACGAAATAGTTTTCTTCCTTGCACTCGTTCGGCGTCTCCGAAATGACACACGTATACGTACATACACACACACATACGTATAGAGGGGCACCTATATACTCAAATGGAACGGAAGGAATCCTCGGCAACGGATGCTAGTGTCGAAGAGGAGGAGGAGGAGGAGGAGGAAGAGGAAGAGAGAGGGAAAGGAAGAAGAAAAAGAGGGGTTTTCCTAGCAGGGTTTGCGGACGCAGGGATTGGTGGAGTTGACGACGTTTACAATCGGTAGCACGAATTCTGTTAAATTGGTTTTCGATGACCAGCTCACGGAAAGGATACGGTACGCTAGAGAGGACATTATTGAACGGAGTACCGTGGAAAAGGATAAAGAAAAGGAATAAGATAGAGAGATGGGAGTATTGTGAAAAACATAAAGAGAGTGAGAGAGAAAGAGAGAGATAGAGAAAAAAGGTAGGGGATGGACGGAGGTCTCAAGCGAAAAGAGGAAATAAAACGCAGTGACGACGAAGCAAAAGGGAGGGAAGGAGAGAAGATTTCGAGTAGCTTGAAAGATACGTCGAGAGAAGTTCGGTCAAACGGTTTGGAATCTAGCCGGCGAATTTCTTACGAACGCCCGCTCCACCCGATTCTCATCGAGTTTAGCACGCGCTTTTACGTTATCGCGGTTTTTATGGGAATTTTAGCTTTTTTCCAAAGAAGCAAGTTAGGAAAGATAAAAAGTGAAAAATAAAAACTGATAACGTGGGATCCGAGAAAAAGAGGGGAGAAGAGGAGAGAGAGAGAGGGAGGGAGAGAGGG
>JAIFRP010000021.1:5975271-5990828 GCA_032403825.1 Odynerus spinipes | reverse complement strand
TCTCTCTCTCTCCCTCTCCCTCTTTCTCTCTTTCACACACCCTCTAATTCTCTCTATCCCCCTCCTTCTCACTATCTGCCTTACGCTGCGATATCATCGTTCCCGTTTACGCTACCCTTTTCTACCCCGCCCTTTACTACCCCTCTAATACCTCGCGACCGCGTTACCACCACATCAGACAACGTACTACTTTTCTCCCTTTCCCGAGGCGCATAATAGCGTTTTAATACTCTGCCATAGTCTATAAGCCAACCCTTTCACTTCCTGAAAACAAAAGTGACAATTTTTCGTCAAATAAACACTGCCACCTACTCGCGGATTACCCGTTTGCCTATTATCAAGATTTCGCTTTCAATATTGGTTAGATCTCGATAAATGAGATTTTATCTCACCAGTGAAAATTCACGAGACATCTTTTAGCAATGAAAACGACCAAAGTTTTAACCAGGAACACCGGTACCCCACAGAAGGACAAGTCAGATATTGCCGAAGGTCGTAACAGCTGGCAGCGAAGTGGATTAGCAAGCAACTGGTTCGCTTATTACTATTAGAGATATACGCTCGAATTTCCGGAGGGCGCCGCAAGCGGTAATTTCCGGTGCCGGATGCAGACCTGATTATCTCCATCTATACTTGTATGCACCTGTACGAGAGCGTGGAGGACGTAGGATATGGAGATGGAGAAGTAAGAGGAAAAGCTGAAAGAGAGTAAGAGAGAGGGAGATGGCAGGTAGAGATCTGGAAAAGACATACGGCAAAGTGCAAAAATAGTCAAAGGAATCCGTCCTCGCAAAAAAGGAGAACTCGGCATTCATTTTTTTCCCAAACGCAAAAAGCGACCTTCGTCAAAGACGGTGTTAAGGTTCTCTATCCGTACGAGAATTCCACGCGAGACTTTATCGGTCGAGTTACTGGGTTCGCGTCGTTACTCTCCTCGTTTACTCCTTGTATCCGTCTGAAATAGTTAAATTAAATACACTGGCTTAAACATGCTTGTAGTCCGGCTTAATTACTCCGCCACAGTCTGAAATCGTTGTTGACCAGCTTTGTACGTCATCCTACCCTTTACTTCGTTAACCATCGGATCGCGTTGCTCTCCGCATCGGTGTCTAGCGTTTCTCTGGGCCTGTAAAAGGAGAAAATGGAACATATTCTCCGTGCAAAAGCTCGAGGACCTGCGTAAGAAATTCTTGAGAGATTTCTCCAAAGAGTAGGACCTTTTGCTCTTTTTGTTCTTAGAATCATAAACAATAACGGGGTTGGAAATAAATCGAGGGAATGATCCGTTAACTTTTCGTTTCCTGACTCGTTTGTTACCCAAGGCAGAAGGGGAGCAAATTTATTACGGGCACGTAGAAATGTTCACTTTTCCACCTTGCCATTAATTTCGTATCCATCTTTTCTTTTCCTTTTCTTCGTCAATATTTTGATTTCAATCTGTTCGCTTCCGTGCGAGAATTTTCCTACTGCGAAACGGTACTACGGAATCAGCTGCGAAAATAACGACGATAATTTGCTATTTAATATTTCACGTTGCTTTCAATAAATGGTAAATACTTATTTCGAATAACGCATGTGGAAAATAAAGAAGAGGGTATTAAACCGATTGTGCTTTCAGTTTATATGGATTATGACGTATTACCGATGGCCTATACATTTCAAGTTTAAAGCTTTTGACACAAGCAGCCATTTTTTAGTCGACAATTTTAAGCCTATCAATGAAAATCGGATAACGTAACATGATTCGACGTACGTAATTCCCGTTTAAGCGCAAATCATGTATGTAGATTCGGCACGTGCGAAAATATTATCCTACATGATTATTCGGAACCGATTATACGCGGATCTAAACAATTTTCTAATACAAAACGTAACGGTACGTTGCCTCGTGGAAAAGCGATATCGTTTACGACGAATGAGGTTTTGTGGGAAGGGGTAGAAGGGTGTGAGAATAATGGATTACATTATTTTAATCGATCTCACTCAGCTGTGGTCATCGGCTCTTCCACATTACCAACACGAGCCGGAATTCCCACGTTTCGAACGATCGCTAACGCGAGAACGATTAATGTCGAACCGTAACGCGGTACTTTTACTCCTGGTTAATCGCGATCTCGTTTCTTACGACGTTGCAAACGTGTGGGAAAAATCGAGGACTTTATGTTCCTTCTCCACTCTTCTTTTAACTCCTTCAGTGTTACGGTTCATCGCTGAAAGCGTCATCACGTTTATATACGTCATAACCAGTATACGAAAATAGCTCGTACGTCATAACCATCGGTGACAAAATTTGTTGCATGTTATGTTATTTATTGAACACTGTTAAGTACTTCAAGAAACTAAAAGACTTACAAGACTTTTCATAATCCATATATATATCATTCTCGTTAGGAGGTACAAATACGACATAACCATTCGAGGGGTTAAATTAACCTGACTAAAAATTTCGCCGCTTCTTGAAACAATGAAGCGAAAGATGAATAAGTCTCGCGGCGTTAGGAAACATAATCGAGCGAATTAAAACGATGAAGTAGCGAACGACTTCGCGGTGAGTTCAAATTACAGAATATACACTTTTTATATCAGTTTCTCAAAAAAGTGAGTTTGAGTTTCGTTGAAAGGCGCCTATGAAGTTTCTCGCGTGAAATTCCAGATTTCCCTTTCCTTCCTCGAATGAGCATATTTAGAGAAGTCGTTTATGAATCGACAATCGAGTTTCCGGAATAAGTCTCGCGTAAAACGAATTACCGATCGATTGTTAAAGCTTCGTCGGTCTCTTGAGCGGTATTTTCTCCTTGACCAGGAAATTCATCGATAAATGTACATAAAGCAAATTTACCGAACGAATTCGTTCGACCGCGTGCTACGGATAGGTGAGTAATCGGTCTAACTGAAACTGGATAAACGAACTAGAGGAGAAAAGTAAATGCAAATTTTAGACGTTTTCGAAATTCGTGAAATCGATTCGAGGAAATAATACTGTAATTCCGATCTTGGCTTACCTTACCAGCAGCTGGTTCGGTTGCATTTCCATTCGATCAAATAAACGTAAACAATACGCTATGATAACGAACTTCCCCTAAACGAAGTTTTGCAATTTCCTGTAAAGAACTTTCCTCTCTCTACCTTCCGCGGTGGAAACTTTGATGTCCAGGAGTTAGCAGCGACGGGATTAAACTTGACCCAACGTAACTTCTGTGTCATATAACATGGACACACGGTAGTAGCGGTAGAAACACCGAAAGAGGTTTTCTAACGAACTTGGAATACACTTATCGTGCAGATATATACAAGAATATAAATTCAACGAAGATCTATCGTAATATAAGGAAAGAAAAATGAAGATTAAAATTACAAAATGTTTACCGACGTAACAACGATGTCGACGAGACGATCTTTAATTTAGTTTATCTAACGATCACTTTACTTAACTCGAGAGTAGTTTTAAAGGTTGCAACGTTGATTTACAGGTTATTTAGTGCGGATATTGCGATTTTCTCAGCGGGACGGTCAAAATAACGTAACGTTCTTATAAAATTGTTTTACCATAAGGAAGAAAGATAGGGAGAAAGAGAGATAAAGAAAAAAAGAAAGAAGATAATATAGAAGTCAGTGAAAATCGATGAAATATGGGCCGACAAACTTAAGCCAATCTTTTCGCCACCTGCTATCTCGCTAAATTTATCGAAGCAGCTATATTTCCTCCCCACCCACCTCCTCCTCTTCAGCTCCTTACCGGCCTTTATAACCGTAGATACTAACCGTTGGCGGTGATTAAAGCTCTGGGAAAGTAAAACTCTAAGGGGGAGGCAAACGGGAATAGGGTCTTGTTAATCTTTCGATAAATCATCCGTAAACATTCGTCTTTAATTAATACGTTAATACCCAAAAGTAAGCTTCAGGTACTCGAATAATCTTATTGGTGGCTTTTGATATATAACGTGCTATTACTTAGAATTTATGTATCCAACCGAATTGGCTATTATAATTCTAAAGAAGTGGAAGAAGAAGTTATGAATTATGAATTTTGCGAACTTCAAAACGATACCTCTGAAATCTAGCAGAGCGAGACATGAAAGCGGAGAAGAACGTCTACCTCGAATTAGCTTTGTCCGTACGGCAAATTCTCTTCCAACGTCTTCCTCGATTTTCTTCGACAAGAAAAATCACGAAGCGTCCTTCTCCCTTGAATGTCTGAAAGCTTATGCGCTGTGTTTGTTTATTTCACGGTATTGTCACGACAAACAATCCGGAGTCTCCATTTTCCAAAATATTTATGTTCTATAACATACACCGCGTATCTAGGTAAACTTCTATGGTGTTTATTTAATATCTATATCACAATAATCCGAAATTACTATAAACGTTTTTATTAAATCGCGAGTATACAACTTGTGTACTACTCTAAATCATCTTTCAAAGCGATACCGTTAGGAACTTATAAGAGACTCCTTTTCACCGCGGGCTTTATTTTTCGATAAGAGCTCGAGAGAAATAGAAAAGTAAAGTGAAAGAATATCGAAGTCGAAAAGTGCCGCGCGAGAGTTCGAGAGCGCGAGGACGAGAAAAGTCTTCGTTAAAAGGTGCGTACCCTCTCTATCGTTTCCCTCTGCAAAGGATTTTCGAAGCTTTCGGATTCTCCTTTTTCCACAACATGGAGCTTATCGCGACAAAGGTTTCCCCTCCATCTTTAAAGACCTCTCCTATGGTAAACTTTAAATCCTATTTTCGAGACATAAAGAAGTCAAACTTCTGTTATTAAACAATCGATTTTTGTATTTAAAAAATGGTAAACCTTTTTTTAAACAATATCGATATAAGAAAAGTGCGTAGAACTGTATGTATGTATGTATGTACGGTAATGCCTCCCCTCGGGGTAACATGGACTTCCGTCGCGTAGAACTGTAGAAGAGTTCATTATTTCAATGCAAAAAAAATCTTTTGTGGTAAACTATTGGCCTGGAAACTAACCTTCACGATTATATCTCGATCGCCGTTCTCTTAGCTCGACTCTGACTTGCAGGATCTTAAATCTTGCCTCCCTTGTTCCGACGATCCGACAAGAGATACGATACAATTGAGTAGGACAAACGCGGAATATCCTTATCTCGACGTATACTAGAGGTTCCTATCGCTTTCGTGTTCGCTTCATTAATTTCCGAAGGGATTCGTGAAATCTTTATCGGCTAACTCTGCCCCCTCTTCGAAAATGTCTCGTGAAAGATTTTGTTGATGTCCTAAAAACGTTTTTCATTCGTTCCGGAGTCTCCTTCGTTGCTTATAAGAAAAAAGTAACGTTCGCGTGAAAAAAAAACATCGATTTCTGATTTAACGTTGATTGGAAAACGTTTAAAATGATATGTAAAAACCATTTTGTAATATAATAAGCACGCGAGCTTTTATCTGCTTCCTTTATTCCTTTCTCCAAAACAACGGGAGTATTCACTGCAAATGACTATTGAAATTTAATTTAAAAATTAATATTATTCCACGCTGGCTCGCGTCCACATCATATACCGGCTCCCTCTTTTTTATGATTCGCTACCCGCATTGCGCAAGAATATTAATTAAAGCGTTATGTTTTTTGGACAATGACAAACAAGGGTTTAAAGAAACGGTGAGAGAAAAATGAGAGGCGTTATCGTTATAAACGAGTTTACACAATAAACTTACAAATAAATTTAAATAACCTTTTGATATTTTCAGCATTTAAATATCGTTTTAACGATCGATGGCGTGTTGGAAAATGTAGCAATAAAAAGTACAAAATATAGTATATTTATCGATAAGGAAGAAAAATGTTCGACTAGCAGACACCTCGAAAGGTAAACGCTATTGAATCATCTCTCGTCTCATCTCGATCTATTCAACGTAATACTTACGACGTAAAATTCACAATGCATAATTCGAATTTTTCATTTGCCGATTTTACCATGTAACCAGTTGCTCTTCTAATGTTCCTAATGGAAAGTCCCTTCACAGTCGTAGCTTTGTACGTTTGTACGTGCGGCGCGCTGCAAACACCGATTATAAAGATGAAATGAAAGAGCGAAAAAGAGTCTTCGGTGTCATGGCTTTAATTCGATTTCCGTGTTCGAACGCTTGGCGAGAAGCCCTTAAGCTCGCAGGGAAGAAGCCAACTGGGACGCAATAAAATTCTCAATGACGTGGGAGACGTGAACCGGAGTGCTAAGTTCTCACCGGTGGAAATAAGAAATTTTTTGTCATGCTCAAAAGTTCCGGACAGATCGCGCCAATTTTTCGTTTTATTCTTTCCCCGCCACTCCATTTTCTCGCACTTTTCATTTTTTTTTATCCTTATCTTTTTTTATGTAATAAGAGTGGCCAGTTACGAAGGTGCGCGTTGCCTTTGAACGTGCGCGTGTTTGGGAAAAGGAAGAAGTCTGCAATACCTTGTTACGTTATTCGAATTTAAAAAGCTTTGTAAAAATTCGATAACGACCAGCACGGTAGGAACAACCGAGCAATTGATCCATTATAAAATTCGTTCGAACATACGACTCGCTTCTGTTGCTTTCTATCTCCGGGAAGATAGAGGAGCGCATCGGGACGATCAATATGATTTCTCCGGGTAGCAGTCACGTTGCGTTCACGCTAGCTCCTCGCGCGTATCTATAAAGCTAGGATATCATGGTGGTCGGGTGAAAGTATCAGGTTCGATCGTCGTTGATCTTCTCAAATCCACCGATCGATTCTCTCGATCCTACTTCGCGTCGATTTTCCTGACCCTCCTCTACGAAGCTCTCGAAGCTGGACCACACCACTCGAAGACTTCGAAAGAGAGCGGCCACTCTCGATTTCGCTGGGAAAACTCTCGTTGGAAAACTTTCTTCTCCCCATTTTTCCCCACGTACGCACGCTTACTCGCGATAATATCGAGATTCCGCTCGTCGAATCGGATCTTTCTTCCTCGTCTTCTTTCCTCCAGCCTCCCGTGTAATTCTCGTGACATAATCTGAATTTGAATGTGCGACTTCTGATCTTTCTTTCCCCTCTCCCGCAGTTATCTAGGACACGCACGAACGCATCCTTCTTTCTCTCTCTCTCTCTCTCTCTCTCTCTTTTTCTCTCTCTCTCGCTGTTTCTCCCCCTCGTTCCTCTCCCGACCGAACTTTCGGCCGTTCCGATGTCAAAGGATAAGGTCTTACGTGACCGGACTCGAAAGCTTCCTTTTCCTCCTTTTCCCCTTTCTTCCACGCTTTAGGAACGATCGTGTCTCTAAGCCACCTTTCTCTTCGTCCGCGTCCTCCTTCGGAAAGCCGCTCGGAATGGGAATTCGAGGATGAGGTGGGGCTCTTTTATGCGAGACGCATGCGTAAACTATAGCAGGAAATACTACTTTCGAACGAACGAACGAACTAACTTCGGACGTTACAAGAACGGGGCGCCATCCTAAGCGGACGTTTCATAAATCTCTGAAATTAAAATCTTATATATCCGAAGCTTTCTCCTTCCGTTCGACGTCTCGATCGTTTATGGAAAAAGTTCGCGAGAATGCGCGAGAAGAGGAGTAGGGCGAGGCAACCGATGAAATCATTTTTCTTGGAATCTCTGCGAAATAACGCGAGACGCGAGTCACTGTAATGTCCGGGATATCGCGGACTTTATTACTTGCGCGGAGATACACACAGGCCGTGGGGTTGCTCGCGATCTCGCCAAGGATAAAGCAATAAAAATTCACGAGGATTTTGTCTGCGCGGAATGGCCGGCCTAGTGGCACGCACTCGACGATTTCATCTTCGAGGAAAGAGAACGGAAGGGGAGAGAAAAAGAGAAAAAGAGAAAGAGAGAAAGAGGGAAAGAGAACGTTCGAACCGTCAGATTTTAGTGGCACTAGCTCCTTTTAGAACTTTTTACGAGCTCGGCTCGGTCGTACGCGAAAGAAGAAGAGAATCTTCCCTTTTCTGGGTTGTTCTTATCGACAAGCGTTCTTCGATCGCGATGTTCAATAATTTCTGAAATACAGTCGTTTTATATAACTATAATGAATTAGGTCTCCAGAGGGATGCAGCAGCAGCACCAGCAGCAGTCGTTCGTTCGTAAAGAAACGCGAAAGAAAAAAGTGAAAAGTTACTCTTGAGAGATCGGTCGTAGGTAGTACATGAAGGTAGAAGAAACAAAAGAAGAAAAAGAAGAAACAGAAAAAAGAGGAGTGCTCGAGAATCGTGTACTCGGGTGGAACAGACAAGACGGGGTGAGACGAAATCTCAAGGACGCACACAGGCCGTAACCCCCAGCTTGAAAGATGTACCGGAGTATCTCGAGTGAAAATATCACGTGTTCTCTCTCTCTCTCTCTCTCTCTCTCTCTCTCCCTGTTATACCTATGTACCTACACTTCGCGGTGTGTTCTTCTACCAAGCACTTCGCAAATTATGTGCAAAGATCCTCACGGTCGCTTGCTCGTCGTGATTTTGCCTTTTATATTCTCTCCCGTCCTCCTTTCTTTCGTTTTTATGCCACCCCCTATATCCCAGTTACACGCGGCCAACATCCAACAGAACGCGAGCAGTATGTCTGCTCGCTGCCAAGTCCGTTCGTTATACGAGATAAACACAATCACGACAACAAGTGCTTCGCAGTCTTGGGTTTTACAAATAATCCCGTTTTGCCCGTGACCCTCTTTTTTGAATACGACACTTGGCGCATTACTATGGATCTGCATTTTCGTGGAAGTCGACCAAAAAAAAGAAATCAGTCTCCTCCTTTTTCTAAGCACGACACGGCAGCGGTATTCGTATTCGTTCAAAGACGTTCCTCTCTCCGCAGCCGGTTGATCTTCCTTTACGATGCGTTGACACGGAAAGGCTGCTTCCTTCGTGCGACGAGCGTTAAGAAGATACAAGATCAAGCTACACAAATTCCATGTCTCCGATTCTCCACGAGGCTATTGGTCCTGGTATTTCTTGTGGGCCCTCACATACGACGTCACGTTCGCGAAAAGAAAAACTCCACGGGAAGGAGGAATGCGCTACGCTGTGATTGCGACTTCTTCTATTGTATCAAGAGAAATAAGAGGGAGTTGAAGGAAAAGAGAGAAAGGGAGAACGACGAAACGATTTTGAAAAGCAAAGAAGCTTTCTCTCTTATTCTTATTCCCAGTAGAAAGTAGAGACCGTAATTTTACTTGCGACCATAATTTTATAAGAAAATTACATAAAAAAGTTGCAGAAAGATGTGAGACTTTGTTTTTATATAAATAAAGAAATAAAAATATTGAAAAGTTGTTAGGGCGTTTAAATTTTTTGGAAATTTTTCCAATAACCCATTTTGTACTAAAGTCCCATTCCACATATATACAGTCTCCCTTTTCCGTCCATTCAGCACCATCCTTTTTCACCCGTTTGCAGCCACGTACACGCGAATCTATCGCAAAATTAGATTTCCTGTCCGGTTTCCGCGATTCTGTCGGACGTTCTGAAAGAAATGGACGAACGCAAAGAAATGCGATATACGTTTGCCTTCCTTTCGTCTCCTTTCAACCTCTTTTCGCATCTCCTCTTCTCGTAACGTGAATTTCCGCTTCTCCGCGTCGAAGATCGTCGTCGTAGCGAAAGAGAGATGGATAGAGAGAGGGAGAGAGAAACAGAGAGAGGAGGCGACGCGGATATTGAGACGAATGTCGTTTGCAAGCGTAGGAGAGGAAAACCGCGGAATGAAGGGCCCATCCAGTAAGATGGATGAAGAACCGTCGGAAGTTCCTTTCGAGTGGATTCCGTTAATTTAATACGCGTTAGTTTCTCGTCGAACAGTCACGAGCCGGAAAATGCGAACGATGCGATTCTCCTAATGAAAATTGAATCTTCATCCGGTTCGACAGCGCGAATGAAAATAACCTATATAAGATCCATCTTGTTTCTGGGACGATAGATAAATATTTGTCATTGATATTTTTTTGTTTTTTTACATTCTCTCCTTTTCGAACAGCCTATTTTAGGGTTGGTGGTTCTTTCGAGTTACGATAGATAACTCGACCATCGTATATCAGGGATTTACAGAGTTTACGGAGATAACTTTTTCGATCAGCATTGTCGAAGTTAGAAAATCGTTTTGCGCCAAGGGACGATCATGAAGTATCGAGATCTTTTTTTTTACATCGACCGACTAAGTCTTTTTTTTTTCTTTGTACACGTAGAAAAGTTCGAGTCGTTCCAATAGAAAGAAGAGAGAGAGAGAGAGAGAGGGGGGGAGAAATAGAGGGAGGGAGAGTCGTTCAGTATTGGCCCCGAATATCATTAGCGGCTTTGTCTTAAAATATACTCAGTGGTTTAATTAAATCGATGGACCCTCCCAGCACGACGATTCCGCTCGATCGAACGTACCTCTCGCCCCTTCTCCCCCTAACTATAAGCAATCATCGGTACGAAGGTTAAACCTTCTTATGGAAAAGAAATCTCTTCGGTAACTCTTCGCGCGCGATGGCACGCGAGCTAAAGTCTCCATCTTTCCCGAAGAACTTGCATAACTTGTCGGTAAACTTCTGCTCCATAAATTACTTGGAGAGTATGCGTCATGTTTAGAGTATGTTCCGGGTGCATAACTTCGTCACGCAAAAGGGATTGAATTTATAAAGATGCAAAATTGCGTTTTATACATATATCGCGTTGATAACTGAAGACGATTTTACAAAACATCCTTTTTCTCGACGTAAGCAACGTTTTCTTCGTTACTTTATACACGATATACTCCTATGCACCAATCTATAAAGTGGAAGGTACGAGTTATAATTTAGAGCGAGAATTAACTAATTATAAGTTAAATTAACATTTAATAATCCACGCAACCGTTAATAATTATGATAGAATAGAGAACGGAGAAAAGTTACAGGGTAAATTAGAGGGCCGGAAATAATGGTTCGCACGGCGGCGGGGCAACAAAGCGAAAACTCTCATTTACAATGCACCCGTGCGCGAGCTAGAGAAGAAAGACGAATGAAAAAACTAGTGACTGAAATATTGAATCTTGTAAACCGTTGAAATGTCTTTTCTCTGATTCTTTACGGCCTAGTTTCTCTTTCAGCTTATACGTGACTTTCAATAAAAATGATAAATAACATAAACGCAATTACATTTTACGAATTAAAATATGGAATAGTAACGAGGATCGATCCTAGCTTCGAGAAATGACTATGCACGGCATACACTGTACATTAGGACAAATTTACGGACCAATTACGTGGAATTTCTCGTCTGGTATCGACGCATCGATACTGCGACACGGTTACTTGCTTCAAGAGGATCGATGCTTAAAGGCAAGGGACGCGAAGACGCATGATTTACTTCCGGCAGAGTATCTTGTTATTCTCACGAGGGAACAGCTTCATCGATCATGAACGCCCGTTTCCTGATGCCATACGAAACCGATGGTAATTCACGTACTACCGTCAATATCAGCGAAATGCTTTTCAGAGATCAACATATCCCGTCGACAAGATAGATATCGAAATCTCGTATCATCGATCGTAGACACGGGAAGACGCGTTCCACCGATATATTTACTCAAGAAAGAAATCGCGAAGGATCGTCGCGAACGTAGTCGCATATCCATAATGAGAGAATAATGCAGAGACATCGCGCGTGTAATTTGCATAAAAAAGAAGCGAGGAGTTGACGGGTCTTCTCTACAAATCCCCTGGATTTAGTGACATTTCCTGGGAAATTCGCTGACACCGTCCAGTCTCCGCATTCTTTTACGACACGCCGGGAAAAAAATGCTTATCACGGAGGAAGACTCGAGGGCATGAATGATAATAAATGAGACACGACGTACCTACTCGCGTATACCGCATACCGTATACCGCATAGGCGATACATCTGATCTTTTTAAAAATGATCCCCGTCTTTTTGTGAATACACTAACTCGTCCAATTTACGTTGAAAGCGATGTTTAGAATTAGGACAAAAGTTTCTCTTCCGACGCGTCAAACGATGATCGTTAGATAAATGATACAAAGATGGCGGATGCAAAGAAGCACGCGAGTAACGTGCAGCGATCTTTAGGGGAATCTCAAGGGTGGGCTATCAGGCAGGTAGCGTTTGGCACAGTAACCTGGAAGCTTTGCCAGTAGATAAAGTTTGCTAGTAGGACGGCTCGGTGCAAAAGTCGCTTGATATTTTATTCATAGACGAACTTATGTCATAAAAGCAATCCCGCGTCCGCGCTTCTTCTTCTTCTTCTATATCATCTCTTTTTCCTATTTTTCTAGCTTCTTCTCTTCGACCCTTAGCAGAAAGAAAGGCGCGCGCGCGTACTGAACGAGCAAAAAATGAGAGAAAGAGAGGGTTAAAGAAGAATGTACCACTTTTATCACAGAAAGCGCAGGTGTACTCATGCCTTTAGTTGTTATACAATATTAACGCGACATTTTATTGATCTCATAAAGAAAAAAAAATGGAATAACGCAGTACTCTCTCTCTCCCCCCGCCCAACCCCTCTCTAAGACTCATTATAATTTTAATACTTCTTCTTCCACCACGGGTAAGCATCCGACGGAACGTAAAACGCTTTTGTTACTCAATGAAATTTCAATGAGGTTGCAACTTCGTAGCGGCGAGGCTGCGAAGGGAAAACGAGCCGGTGGCACTTGTCTCGATGATTATTCAACGTCACGTTACACGACCGGATTAAGAAACGATTACATTGCCGCGGAAAGGAATGGTGAAAAGCTTTTCGAGTAGAAAGAGAGAAAGACCGTCGTTAGAGAATTCGTTTGCAGAGGTAGCGTATATAACACAGCCGTCGGTGAAATAAACGTCCCAGTCACCGCCATAGTCATCCAGCCCGGCCACATTATTCGTCTTACGGGCAGGACCGAAATTCACGGCGTAAGCCACGGTGTAACTCGCGGGTAACTGGCTCCGTTGAAAACGTAGACACGATATTTACGTCCCTTTATTGGCCCTGTCCGCTACTCCCTCTGATAAAATGAAATTTACTAAAACTTTTCGACGCGTATACCGTGGTTACCGGTTGATCCGAACGATAGTACCGAGATATTTGTTTTTTCAGTTTAAAGCTCTCGTATCCGGTGTCAATAATTTGGCGCTTGTACAAAAAACAAGGTAGATGTTCCAGGTCCGTTCCATTAATATTTCAGGGGGTTCAGAACTAAAGTGGTATAAACAAAACAAATGTTTAATGATTATATTATTTTTGTTTAATACTATTAGCTAAACTTTAATGTCCAATTACTCAAAATGATGTTCTTTTACTTACACCATTACAGTTTCGAGCCCTCGTTTGCAGAAATTGTTTCCTTTTATCTTTTTTTCTCTTTTGTGGAGACACGCATCACGATAAAAGCAGTCAGCGATATTCGATCGAAGGAAATGCCCCGGAAGCATTCCCTCTTCCCAAAAGTTTTGTCGGACGCATTACGGGGAACGCCTGGCCGTGGTCGAATGTCAAGCAATGTGGCGCCGACCGTACCCAATCGTGCCAATAATCGTGGCTATTTTTGATCCCTCCCCGGTCCTTACTATTCTATCGCGCAGTGTCGATGCACGCGGCACGCGGGGGTGGCTCGCCGATGGTACAGAATTAACAGCGAGCCGAAGGCAGCTGCGTGTGACGCTTGATTGATCGAGAATGTGTCAACTTCACGTTACAGTACGACTCGCGTCAACGCCTCGGCCTCGGTGTGAGCTCGACATAACTGAATTATATTCGACAATCCGCCCCACGACGACGACGACGACGGCGACGACGGCGACGATGTCGACGTCGACGTCGTACTTCGAACGCCGTTCCAAACTCGTTTGCAAACTCTAAGCAAAGCCGATCAAAGTTTATCATCGATCTGAACTTCCTCCTCGAATTTGAAATGTCGATTTTTATTTAAGCAAGATAGTTCCTTCGATCGGAATTGAGTGCAACAGCGACAGTTGTAGTAAATATAGAGTATTATGGATAATATGTATCCATAATAATGTAAAGTGATATGTATCCATGTAAATATGTATATGTCTAAATGGTAATATGTGGGAGAGTGTAGATGAGAGACGTTGCCGAAGATAAGAATGTAGATACTAAGATGACCAGTCGATTACCGAACGTCACGAGGTGTGTATCGGATTACGATCCGAAATAACGTGTAAGCTTACTTTATATTAATAGAATGATAAATACACGTAGTTGAAATATTACAACGCTGATCTCACGAAATATTACTCTAGTTTCGTTATCAAGGGGATACCAAATGGATCACGTAAAGCTCGATAACAGGCATTACCGTAGTTGCACGCGCTAACCCGATCTCCGGTGTTGACTCGCGCGAAACGATCGCCATTTATCATTTCCGAAATGTCCGGTGGATATAAGTGCGACGAGCGATTTGCTCTCACTACGCACTGGATTAAGCTTGTGGTTACACCCGAATCCAATGGCTGCAACGCACCGGACATCGTTAAATACGCCGCGAATTTGACTACGTATCGTGGCTGCTGCTACCTGCTTCGAGGTTGCCCTTCGAGGCTAGCTTTCGAGGTTTGCCATCGAGGTTTGCGGGTGGGCTACGATACAATGCGAGCTCTGCGTTCTGACCCTCGCGTATATCGCTCGTTCAATGATTCGTGACTGTAATTATCGCGTGGCGTGCGCCAAGCTTGTTATTAGACAAACTTCTTTCCGATTCGGTTTGACAAATGTGTTCGACGAAACCGAGATTATCTGCTCGCCACCTGGGAGCGTATTGGATTATCAGGGTTAATTACGACGAGTCTAATTATGTATCTAATTTCGATCCTACGAATCGATATTTTATCTCGATGCTGGTAGGGGAGTCCAAGCGGAACACTTACTTATTATACATATATAGGTATAGTATACGTAGAGTCGAGTGCATGGAAATAGCGCGGAGCTATCGAGTTGGCGACCTTGTCCACCGGTCGCTCGATTTATGGTTTTCGTCGCACTGGCGGCATATATTATCTACAATCGGCCATACATAGATATGTATGTATGTATGTATGTATGTATGTATGTGTATACAGTCGCAAAGCTCTGTAGTTTCATCAATGTCACACTATCGTTTTGGGGCCTTTTAGCCGGTCTGACCAAACCGCTACATTTACTACTAGAATTCCAGTTTTGTTACCAGCCTTGTGCATTAGGCTACGAACCGCACCGATAATCGCTTCTGCTAATTATTTTCTTTGGACAACAAGCCATTCTATAATATTACAATGGAAGTATAATAATCGTATTCGGAACGGGATATGAAAAATCGTCGGAGATTCGGTATAATATCTTATTCAACGAAAACTCGATCAGTTCTTCTCGCTAATGGTATAATTACGATAAGGGAAGCTAGAATAATGGTTAATGTAAAACCGTAACAAAAAAATGTAATGGGATATTCCATCAGGAAAAATACATTCCCGAGCGTGTTCCGATACGATGCAGTCGAGCTCATTAATAAAAATGATAAGAATATTACAATTTTATAGGAGGTATTAATGTTTGTACCAAGGAAATATCGCGAATGTTATTAATTACTATAGATCGATATTATCTCGAAGGCTGCAGGCTATTCTTTTT
>JAIFRP010000021.1:5954455-5971408 GCA_032403825.1 Odynerus spinipes | reverse complement strand
ATATTCCGATTTATCGAAATCTAGGATTCTGTCGAGCTGGACGAATCGGACGAAGTGGCGACACAATAAAGGAGAAATCGCAAACAGCTGACTGCCACTTTCCTCCTCTTTCATTGTTTCTATCGTTACTTTCTCTCTCTCTCTCTCTCTCTCTCTCTCTCTTTCTCTCTTGTACGCGTGAACGTCCATCCGAAATCTTTTCACGAAAAGCGATTGAAGTTCCGAGTATAAAACGATAGCGGACACGTCCGAAGTACGGATTTTACGTGACGTGGTGTACACATTGCAGAAGACAGGAGAAACGCAGCGAGGCCAGAGGGAATATGCAGCTCGCTTTTAAGACAACTCCGTGTCATAAAAAACACGATCTACAGGGTTACAAAGAACGTGTGCACTTTTCCAAGTATTCTCCGGTTATGTGCGAAATAAAAATCATTTCGGTGTCGTCTCTTAAAAGGACGAACGTCTATCTATCTATTGAATTTTTTAATAGAATCTATAAGTACGGATTAGTCTTAGTTTCGCTCGAGCCAAATCACTCTCAGGATTTTACGATGGTACTACGTATAAAAAGAAAAAGGTTCTAGAAGAATCGTAAGAATCTGTTCCTTTAAAGTATCTATAAAATATAAGCACTTACACGAATCGTTACCTTCCGGAGACCATACGTACGTACCGCAAAGCCTGCGGTGGAACATTTCTTTCTTTCTCTTTTTTTCCTTCCCTTGTCTCGTTCAGGATAGATAGTGAAGCTCTTTTCATTCCCCAAGATCGATCCTCCAGCACCAGATTTCGATCACCGCTAGCCTTTTTCATTTATATCCTCCTACGTTCCTCTCAAAATCGATCGGGCAGTGTTTGCGAACGTAATGAAATATAAATTCATAATAATGCATTATTCAAATCTCGATAAACAAGCGTAAACAACGCTCAGCAAACCCTCGTATTCGATTCGTAGGTAGCGACGATATATATCGAAGCGCACGATCGATTTCACCTGATAAGAACCTTGGCCTCTCGATATCTGATATGTATACGTTAATTGGTTATTATCAAATTGGTATCTCCGTTGGAATTTTACTTATTTTTGTATTATTATTCTGCGTATAATAAAATTATCCAATATTGTTATAACATAAATAAAATAACAAATATTATTCTGCATGTAATAAAATGATGCGCACGGTAGAATCTTTATCGAAAAAAAAGACGCAGCTAAAATATATTCAGTAGAAACGTAAACGAAAATAAGTTAATAAAGAAGAGAGACGACTTTCGAGCTCTCCCCGAGGGCTTACTTCTTTAGATCTCTTTATCTCTCTCCGCGTCCGAGCCGATTCGAATCGATCGTACAAAAGGCGGACAGTGTGTATATCATCTGGAGAAATGCAATTTCGCAAACTGCTAACGAAGTACAGGCAATCCGGCACGATACCTTGTATATATATGTATCTTACGCGCGCGTGAGCATGAGCACGAGAGAAAGAGAGAGGGAGAACGAGAGAGAGAGAGACCGAAAGCTGCTGAGTAACGAGATTTTCTACTAGACACGTCTGCCCTGTTTACGCGAAGCCTCATCTTAAACGAATGGACGAAGACACGTGACCACTGAGATTAAGCGAACCGACCACGAAGAGTTGCAGACTTTTGAAAAAAGAATGGTCATTAATTTGTACGAAATTATGACGATCGCGTAACAGGCCTCATCTCAAAATAATCCCCGCATATCGCCGTAAACGATCGTAATGACTATCGTCATTACTATAAATCGTGCTTTTTTGGCAATTTCCATAATGCGGTATTCATGACAGGATTTAAGCCGACATCGCGTTGCTTCGCATTGTCCATCTCTTATCGGAACGGTTTTCCGATAGACATACCTACTCAATGGACTTTTGCAAATTATAGAGGTTTAATATTCCAATTATTCGTTCGGGAGGCTATTAAAGGAAGGAAAAATGCAGAAATTGATGAAATATGCGGGAGAAATATAATCCGATTTTATCCCGTCCATTTCGTGATTTGCGAACGTCAAGGTTGCCGCCGGAGATAGAAACGAGATACCGTGTATTTTTATATTAAAAAAAAAGTAAATTATTCTTTTGGAGAACGAGAGATAGTTCTTTTGAATTCGAGCGTTCTACTTTCACGGTAGTGCGTTAGATCGTAAAGTCGGCTAACAGTTCGACGATACTCGGCTCCATTTCGATATCACGACAAATCGGTGAGTCTTTCTCTCTATTTAAAAGCAACTGTAGGGGAGAGGTGTTACTGCCGCCGCCGCCGCCGCTGCTGCTGCTGTTGCTGCTGTTACAACGGGTCGAGCTACAGAATGAAAAGCGAGAATCAGCTGCGCTCGTCGGTCTGAATAGGAGCCTAACTAGAAGCGCCGACTTCGCCGCGCCGATCCTAATGCACTAATTGGAGTCGATTAAGCGAGGTACGCATAAACGCGCGCGATATCCGGTATGAAACTGAAAACCAGCAATCAACGTAGCTCGAACGGACTGCGTTATATGATCTTTACCTATACTTCCCTTCGTAACTCGTTTACCGAACTGGCTTGGAATATAGTGTATCATTTAAATAGTATTCTATGAAGTTTGGGTGATTCGTGTTCTCGATAAATTTATGTAGGAAATCGAAGTCTTCTAACGCTACGTACAACGTTCGCGTGTGTGCGCCTGATACGCCGCGGACGCTGCTTATCGCGATTCTTCTCTTTTCTATTTCCTCTGGGTCCACGCCCCCTACATTTGGTCATTCAGCCTTAGTCAGCGATGGTTTACTTTGGAATATAATAAATCTTTGTTCTCTTTCAACAAGGTATTTCGTGATTTCTGATCCCTCCAACGATCTCTCCAATAATTTATGTTGGTAACAGTAATTCCTAACTCATCGGTATACCATTACTCAATTAGTTATAGGTGGCGATTACAAAACAAATGTCGCACGATTATAAAACAACACATCTAGATTTTCCGTCTTCCGGTGTGATGAGTAACAAGTAAAAGTAAAACGAAGAAACTGTAAAACTTCATTCGTATTTTTTTTCTGTATTAACTTGTTAAATATTGAGTATGTTACTTTGGAAATAAACCTTTGTTGTTAATTAAAACTAATACAAGTGTACGTTTCAAGAGAAGCGGCCTTATACAATTATAATAACCAACAATTTATATTATTATTATTATTATTATGTTCCTCAGCTAGACACGTGCAATCTCCTCTGTTCGTTCCCACCGTTCGACCGGACCATGCTTGAAAATGAGAAGTCACGGAAGGTCTCGATGTACATACGGAGCTCCTTCGCTTGGATTACGACTAATGCGGTGATAGAAGATCAAACCTCGCGTTTACCTTTAGCCTTAGCAAGCATTTGCACGCTACAATGCCCTCACCGGTGTGCTCCGGTGCAGCTTTCGAACACATCGAGCGACGATCCTTCTCGTTGTACCTCTTCGAGCTTCGCCTCCCGCTTCTCTTGCATCGATCGCGAACGAGGAACGTTCTCCCACCTCGAATTCAATTACACCTAACACAAAGGAGAACTTCCTGCTCCACGTGTTCGGGCAAGGCTAATGCTAGATTACTTCACCGCGAGTCAAAGGGAATTTTCGTGAGACGCTATCGATCCCGTCCGATGGAGCTTTCCTCAAAGACAGAGGAACCGATCATCGACGTATCGTCTTCTATTTCGTAGAATAATATCGTTCGTCCTTGTAAACGGAGCCTAATTAGATCATAAGTTCGTCCCTTGATAGTACCACTGACTAGGATGATATCGTGTAATATATCTACAGGGCTATCTGAAAGATTAAAGATAGAAGCACAGAGAGAGAGAGAGAGAGGGGGGGAAGAGGGAGAACTGCTCTTATCTTAATATACCGTAAACTCCTTCATTATTATGCAGGACCGGAACGGATTAGTTGGATATTTATCAATTAAGCGAGCTAAGCGTGCGTCACGTATTATGCGGTTACTCGATCGTGTATGCACCTTACCTAGCCGAAAACAGAGCAATAACCTTAATCCAGCCACAGCAACGACGTCATAACATATTGTTCGGCTCTCCTTCGCTTGCTTCGCCATGCTTTGTCTAAAGGTCGTTCGATAATTCATACGTATTGCAGAGCGATGATCGAACCGCGCCATTGGGACGGATGCGTTGTACGTATCTATGTACATACACTCAAGCGACGATAGTTCGAGAGATCGAACGGTACATAACAACTCGTAGTTCCGAACATCCCTCCGCGTATGTTTCTCAACGACATTCGCACGCTCGCCTGCACACATCGCATTGCATAAATGCACTTCGGGCCCTTTCGAAAGGGACGATAGGAATACGTCGCGAATACGCTCGATCATTGTAATCGAGTGTTCGATATTAGACAATCATCTGTACTACAGCGTTGTCTACTTCGAGAGGAAATATTAGAAATTCGAGATAGTAGAGCGTAGTACGTTGGATGAGAGTAAGTGAGAACGGAATCTCGTTGTTACTATCTTTTCTTCGAATATATCTCTTTCCCCTACTCGCTCTCTCGCGCTCTCTCTCTCTCTCTCTCTCTCTCTCTCTCTCTCTCTCTCTTTGTCTTTCTCGTTCTCTTCTCGACTGGATTTTCTGCAATTTCATAAACGAATCGCTAAGCTTCGTTTTATTCGCATTCCCGGTAAACTGTCAAGAATTCATAAACTATTATATCATCGTAATCCTATACACACTGTAATTCTTGCCTTCGGTCCATTTTTCTTCGCGGATTCCAATAAAGTGTTTCGTTCGTGCGCTATCTCGATTCTTTACTCGTAATTTCCCTCCAGTTTTCCTTGCGATACTCCCACTCTCTCTCTCTCTTCCTTTTTTTTATCACGAACCACAGACCAACCCACATTCAACCCGTTCAATCTTCTTGCACTTTTCGAGTTTCCTATTTTTCACTTCCCGCCATCCTTCGTTCCCGCGTCAACGCGTCTGCTGTTTTCCCAATCCCTGTCATTAAAATTGTACTGTGGTATAATATTTTTAATGATTTATTTCCAAAGAAAGTAACAATTATGCCTACGGTATTAATTAGATATGGCCAGGGTCAAAGAAAGTTAACACTTCGTCAGAATCGTCTAACCGTCTACTTTTACAGATTATCGCGCCTATCCATTTATTCGCCTATTCGTCTATCGTCTATCGTCTATCGGCTGATTTCGGATAACGTTTAACGTCGCCTTTCGTCTAACGTCTACTAACGTTTAACGTCTAACACCGACTGACTGATTTTCTTTGTTTTGTCGAATCGTCTTCGCTGCGGCATGGCGTGATCTATTACGCACCAATCACGCATCGATTATACATTCCATTCGCACGCACGCGTTCGTCCATACTCTGTCTCTCTCATTCTTACACTGTCTCTCTTGCATACATTCGCGCTCGCTCATCTCACTCTCTCGCCCTTCCACAGTACGTTTCAACTTTATCCTTTCTTTTCGTTCCGCGATACTTTCGACATTTCCAGGGCTTTACTATCGCTCGCTACTTAGAAGCAAATTTCTTCTCGAGAGCTATCAAGTTTCCATCTGTAAAGCTCGTCTCAGCTGTCGTCTTACTATCTATTTAATTTTTTGTAATTTCTTATTGGTAGCCGATGGTTGTCATCGGTGATAAGATCAGATATTTTCTCGCGTCCTTTTACATTATCGGGAATCCGTATTATCTCGCGAACACAAACTGACACGAAAACAAAATGGAAATGGTTTTGTGCTGTATCAGCAACCAGGTTTGGTTCCACTCTTCTCTCCCTCTCCCTTTCTCCCTCTCTCTCTCTTTCAGCTTCTAGCTTCACGCGCAGGAGATCAAAGTTGAGGGCCATGGCAACTCGACGTTAGAGCGAAACTACCGTGGCTCTTCTGGTGACCCGCGAAAACGGCTATCGGTTTAATTACATCTCGAGAGGGCAATTACGCGGACCAATTTGGAAGGTAATTTGAAATGTAATTGTCAGCCAAACCAAATGCCGCTTGGATTTGCCTTTCTCACGAAACCATCTACTTCGGACTTGATCTTCTCGCGCCCGGTTTTACCGTATCTATAAATGACGGTACAGTTACGATATACGATACGATACCTACCGTACAAACGAATTCGTTGATTTTATGATCGAGCTTTCGCTCATAAAAAGCTTTGGCGCGAGCGTAATTACCTCGTCGAATAACGTTCGTCCATCGATATCCAGGATCGATAAGCTATGGGAACAGTCGGAGCGAGTTTTCGATTACGAAGAAACCGTGTAAAGGATTATTAATGAAGCGCATTGCGCTCCGGCCTTCGACGTTTTATCGATTGCTTTTCGCTACCAGTCACGCTTGGCTACATAGATACATATATATATATCTACATACCTATCTACCCACGCGTACATCGAGGAACTTCGCTTTTACGCGTGCGATTTTGATTGCGTATCGAAGAGCGATAAATTTTCGCTCGTTCCATAAATAGAGAGAAACAGATGAGACCTTTTACACGTTTGTCGTTCGTTGAAAGTCGCGAGCTAAAAAACAGGCCAAAAGTTCTCTTCTATGAAAATAGTCAGAGAGAAAGAGAGATAGAGAGACCAATTTGAAAATTCCGGATTTTCTTTTATAGCCAAAGACAATGGGAACTCGTTACGATGGTTTCCTTATTAAAAAATAACATGCGTGATTGCTCTTATCGAAGTTGCCAATCACGAAAAATAAATTAAATATTCCTATATCGCGTGCTAGTCGTCCCCAAGTTAGGACTCCAAAGATTAACTTTTTAGTTTGTGTTTCAGCACGGTTTTTCTTAAGGAACACCTCCAAGAACAGGAGAATGGGTTGCTCGAGAGGAAGATCCGAGGACTTCGGCTACAACAGCTAAGATTAATGGCCACGGTCGTTACTCCCTAGGGAACAGTGATTAGAACCCAATTACAAGCTTTTATTCCAATCTCCTCGTCGATCTTCTTCCCTCTTTCGTGAATAAATTTTATCTCGCCTTTAAGAAAACTGTGACAACTATTTTCTTCTTTCCGGTATAATTTCTAGAGTCGTGAAAGATCGCACGAAAGCTAAGGATAACATCAACGACGAATCAGTTGTCTTGCAATCTTAATCGTAAGACGCTCCATCGGTTATATGTCTCGGAATCAATTTTATGACCAGTCGTATCATAAAGTGCCCGTCATTAAACGCCATCGTGAATTAAACGGGACAAAACGAAGGTGTATCACGAATCGAAATATTTCAATTTAATAGAGATCAGCATAAATTTCGAACGTACAACACGGCAGCAACAATAAAATGTATATGCATGGGTGGAGTGAGAAAAAGAAGAGAGAATGAGAGAAACGCGTAGATGGTCGTTCCTCGCAGTGCGGTGCGTACCTACCACCACCACCATCACGACCGTTCTCCGGGGAAATCTTTGCGAAGTTAATCCCTCCGGTCAATGCAAACCAAGATAATTATGCCATCTCGTGTGTATTGTACCAACCGTATGAGAAAAAATTTCGCGAGCCTCCGTGCTGGAATCCCACGACAAGAATTAATCGTGTGTACGAACGTGCAGTGAGCTTCTAATAGGTTGGAGTTAAAAACAGACATTTGTTACCTTCAATGTATTACATTATATTTCAAAGTGTAATACGAAATCAAATATTCGCTCTCACGTTTCGTACTGCGATTGTTTAAAATATGCATGCTATATTACACTACTTTAATGTTTCTATGGAATAACTCTTGTTTAATAAATGCTGGACGATGCTTGAATAATTTTCGACAATATATTATATATAAATTTCCTCTTGCTCTTTTATCTTCTCCATTTTCTCTTTCTCTCTCTTACTTTCTGCTCCTTGTCTATCTCTTTCTATCTCTCACTCACTTTTTCTCATTTTAGAAAAGGGAGCAGGGAAATCGTAGTAAATATTCCTGTTAAATCTTAGTTCGAACGTTCGACTCCCTAAAATGCCCGCAGGAATTACACGGTTCCCGTTCTCGGTTCTGCCACGAACGTCCTCTCGATTTCACGCGTTAGTTTCACTATCGAATACGATTTTCTTGAGAAAAAGGTGAAACGCCGACGTGCTTCCGTACGTGATCCAGCTATAGAAGATAGAAAACGCTTCGAGAAAAGAGATCGACGAGCTCGATGTAATCGGATTCTGAGTCTTCCGGATAAGTCCGTTTGATTTCTTCTTTCACCCAGCGGAACCATCCAAGTAGAATGAAGCTCGCCGTACTCTTTATAGGTACGTCGTCTATTTCGATCGTACCAAAATACCCGGTGTCTTTTAATTCTTGATATTTTACAGAAACGTCGAACGTATTTTATATAAACGAGAACGTGTATTCGAGCGAAACGACGCGATTAAAAAGAAACAAATATTTACAGTTTTCGGTATCGCAACAAGCGTAGTATCGATAATTTGCTACTGTCGCATCTAATGACTTTTTCGAATGCCGGATTTACGTCGAATTGTCGCGCGCGTGAAACAAAGTAAAATAATTACCGGAGAGCAAATTTATGCGATTCCCATTTCGGCCTATTTGAAACGTCCTCAAATTGCGGCGAAAATTTATTTGCACTCACGCACAAACGCAGTTTAATATGTCCGGACTAATTATCTCGGATATGCGCGTCGACCCAAAAAGATGACAAGCGATGCGTCGCGTCGCGTCGCGTGTGGATAGAAATAAATTTCGTTCTTGTTTAAATAATAAATGCATTCGTCGGATGATACGTTTCTCTTGGCGAAAAAAAAAATTATAATTTCACATATAATACATACATATATCGCAACCAACAAGAAAACAAGAAAAAAATATGACTCCTTGCAAAATTACAGCGCAACGTGTCGCAAATGAGCGCTCGGAGTATTCGAATATTACTCGAAACTTTTCTCGAGGGAAGCCATCGCGAAAGGAAGCTCGCCGCAAGTTGTTTGCCAAACGTAAACGCGAAAGCTCGCATGTCGTCCCTCGTCCTCGTCATCTCGGGAACACTCCCTTTTTCCGACTTCTTTCTCGTACGACCGTACCTTATTGCGTGCGTGTTCGATTTTTCGCAAAAAACTTCGGCCTCGTCTTCGGTAAACTTCCCTCACGCTGGGTACTCGATAAAGGAAGCCTGTGTAATAATAGAAACGTTATCTTCGGTGCGACATTCGCAGACGTTCTCACGCTAATCGTCTTTAAAGAATTTTATTTACTTAAAGGGTCTTCGCAGGTACCTACTGAAACGTGAACAAACAAAATGGGCTTAGGTAGCGTACTCCTCTTTGGTTATCCTCCTTCTCGACAAAAGCGAGGATCTAATGAAGCGTAGGGTGCATTACACGTAGTAATGCACTCGCGTATAAACGCGACTAGCTGCTGTGTTTAGGAACGGCTCGCTTTGTGCAAGATACTCGGCATATATATGTATATATACACACATATATAGAATATTGGTGCTTTCTAAGGGAGAAGAGAATCGCTCGAAGGGTTAGCGTCGATTCCGAATATATCATTGGCAGAAATTCAGCAGCCCTCGCGGCAATTTTCGATATGCAAAATATTCTGACGCCAACGGTCCTGGTCTATCTTCGCTCGAGTCCTTTAAAATCTTCGTTTGCCTTACTAAAATGCATTTTATGTCTTCCGGATATAAAAATAGACCGAGATACGAATATTTTCCGATGGGGCATGGACAAGAACGTAAGAGATGCGAAGGAAACGAGAATCTCCTCCTTCTTCTTCTTCTGCTGCTTCTTCTTCTCCTCCCTTTCCGTAAAATCTATTGTCTGTGCAAATTCGCCGAAGCATATCTTTCACTTAATGCTTCCGTGAACGTCGAAGACGCGCTCGCTTGGAAATGCGTCCGACTGCAGCAGTCATTCCCCCGCCGAAGCGTTCCAGTTACTCGACTAGTTGCTTACTTTGTACTAATTGCAACGGAGGGAGTAAGAAAGCGCGAAGGTTGAGACGAAGAGGAAGAGAAGAGCCTGCAAGAAGTTAGTTCCCAATGAAATCGTGACACGCGATGCTTCTTCGACGAACTTCTAATCGTCTTAAAACGGAATTCTAAATGCGCAATTCCCATGCGTAATAGTTAATCGACGTTCGGTAGTCGGTGGAGGAGCAAGGAGATCTGGAGGGCAAGAGGTAGATACTCGGTGGTAGTAGGTAGGTACCATTGGAATCGTAGAAAAGAAAGGAGGCATTAAGATCGAGAACGCCGATGCCACAACGTATCCAAGGTCGTAAAGATATTGCTTCTACGGCGCCTCCACCTAAGGTTATCTCGTAAAAGGGATTAAGGCGATATAATAAAATATCACCGGGGGATCGTAATAAATCGAGACACGTCCTATTAAATAAGATTCGAGCACACTGATCGGGTCAAGAAAGAGAAAAATAAAAGAGAAGATATATATATACGTATACCATATATATATATATATATATATATATATATATATATATANATAGAGAGAGAGAGAGAGAGAGAGAGAGAGAGAGAGAGAAGTCATAAAGATGTATGGAAAAAATGATTTCGGTGTGCTCGCGCGTACATTTTCTCGAATGCAGCGCTTTGATAAAGCGATTTCGCGTTCCGAGGTACGCTGCTCGTGCTCGTTTGTTAGGCCGCTCGAACAAACTGCTATCATCGTTTATTCGACCATTAATCATCCCGCGTGCGCGCGAGAGAGAAAGAGGGAGATAGTGGGAGTGAGCACAGCTGCGGGGAAGTACGAGGTCGGCTTTTGCAACCGGCTGCTGCCTTTGTAGCTTCGATAAGGAAACCTCGGTCCTGGCATTCGGCGAAACACTACGCGAATTCTCCTGATTTCTCCTACTTGAAGGAATCTCTTTTGCACCGACAGTACCATCACCGCCATCGCCATCGTCGCCGTCAGTATCACCATTGAGACAGCAGATCGCGAGCTAGCGGAATTCGCTCTCGGAAAAATTCCTTCTCCTACGACGTTTGATGTAGAAATGATGCTGATAATCGAGTTCAATACCAGGATGTTGGAGCTTCTCACAGCGGGAATTCAAGGAGAAAGGAATTCGCGTACCTCTATTGTGCGGCTTGTACAATGGAAAATATGGTATATACATACATATATATGGGAAGACAGATATAGGTATGCATATCTACGTGCGATGTATTTATGCATATGCCTTAACGTTATGCGCGAAGAAGAATCAAATGAACCTGCTTTCCTAGAAAGCCATCCCGATCGGACTGCCTCTGAAAATCGTTCCGCTTTATCAAATCACCGTTGCTCACCGCGAAGATGTAAATTTCTTTTCGTTCTCACGGAGAACTTCGTCGCTTCGTACGCGGCGACGAAAATGGAAAAGAAAGGACAGTCTTGTAGAACTCTAGAAGAAGCAGAAAAAGAGGAAAAGAAAAAGAAAGAAAAAAAAGAAGTATTGGCACGCTCAAAGTATAATGCATCATCGCGTCTCCAAGAGAGAATCCTCCATGTCTTCCCTCCCTATTCTTTCGAGTCGATGAGAAAAGTCTCGAAAACGTGGGAAGAAGAATCGTTTAATTTAATTTTACAGCTTACAAGAATTTCAAAAGAAGAAGACACTTTTAGGGATTCGCTTACGACGATGGCGAGGGGGCGCCCACGCCGACGCGCAATCCCCCTTCCCCCCTAACTTGTGTATATTCCTGTTACAGCATAATCTCTTCAGCTTATTATTTTTGTCAACTCGCGTAATAAAACTAGGAAACAGTCCCGGAAGTACGACAGCCGGTACAATACGGTTTCGCGCTAGTTCGCGCAACGTGTCGCGCTTCAACGATTGCAACCCTCTGTCGTGGTGATACGATTTCTGCTGAACTCGCTGAAACAGGAAGAGGGAGCAGCTTGAGAGGCAGTGAGAAAGAGAGAAAGAGAGAAAGAAAGAGAGAGGAAAGAGAAAGACGTACCGTTTATTTTCTTTTACTTTCATAAACCGCAATATCGCGGTGATTCTTATTCCACAAGAACAGTTATATTGTCCTCAACGGATGGCGCCTAGTGATGATCCTCAAAAAGCATTATGAGTTCTGCTTACGTAACATCCAGCCTTTAAAAAGATACAGATTGTTGATTCTACAACGAGAGAAATATTTGCGAGTAATAAAAGTATAAGAGAGAAAGAGAGAGAAATTATTTTATATCCCCCCCACCCCCTCCAAAGAAACGATACGAAAGCAAAAATGTATATTAGCGTAGGCTATCCAGTACGAGTCGGGGACGACCGGGAAACGTCGCCCCAAAAAGAATAAAAAAAAAGGACCGGGAATCCAGTGGCACTGGAGTTAGAGGCCGGGGCTGAGAAATATGCGGTCGTTTGGCGAGTGGACGCTCGACCAGCGTTTTTTGCCGTACAAAACAAACGTGGATACAGGTGAACAATTCTTGTGTAAACGAACGTTATGCCACGATTCTCCCGACGAAACCACGTGTGAACAGTATGCGCGATGCTTCTCTATGTAAAATTCAACGAACTCAATTTCTCCTCTCTTTTCACGAGCGGCCAAGTTTTCGCTGTTCTCTGTCCTCCTATCGGATTCACTTTTCCACTTGTTGTATCGCGAATGTATCGGTCTCGCGACTTTTTGACAGAATGGTAATCTTTATCCTTCTTGTTCCGGACCGAGCAAGTACCTTATATTTTAGTATCTACTCCGAATATTTCAAATTCTTTCCAAGTGTTTAGAAAAATCGAAAAAATACACCCGAAATCATCGAGACCGTGATTTTATTTCTCACGAGTCCGATCGCATTAGCTTACAGATTGTTCTCGCTGACTACGTTGATTATATTTCCTGCCGTTTTCCCCCTGTCAAATTGCCAGTCATTCGACAGATTTTTCGTGTTTTCCTACCTCACCGATGATAGAGGTTCACTGGAGAAGGAGGAGGGGAGGGGAGAGGTAGCAGCGGTGAGGGGGGTTAATCCCGAAGGATTACTTCATCGAACTGTCGACCGATTGAAATCGGATTACTTCACGCGCTGGCGCGATGCTTTATCGAAGGAAAGAACGAAAACGCTTTGGTGAATTCCGCGTCATATAAACATAGAGATATGTATATGTGTGTATATATATATATATTTATATATTTATATACACTACCTCGAGGACGAACGATCGCTTATGGGACGATTCCTACGGAGCAATGTTATCAAATATCTTTACTGTCTATTTTATTACACTCTCCTCCTACACTGCGATATCGTAAAAAGTTAGCTAATTAAGGCAAGCAGAATGACAACTGGAACGATGACATTAAAATTCAAATTCCTTATCACATCGCTGTCTTTTCTACGATTCTATAAAAAGATATCTTCCTGCGAATATCCAGGTGTAAGTACGTTCATATATAGGTACGTACTTCTTCGGCTATACTACGGACACGAACTATAGCCCGAAAGCTTTACAGAAAGTGTAAGAAGGAGAAAGAGAGAGAGAGAGAGAGAGAGAGAGAGAGAGAATAGCTAGGTTGCGAGAGGCAATTTCTTTCGGGTGAGAGCAAGGTTCCAAAGAGAGGGAGCGCAAGGGATTCTCGGGGAAACTAGCCGTGGGCTGTGCGTTTCGCGGAGAGTAAATCGCTCCGAAATGCCTTATGACGGTGCTAAGGGATGAGAGAATCGAAGAAAGAAATCTTCGAACGATCGTAGGAAAGGGCGGCCCGAGAGACCGTGATTGTATTCGATCGACGTGGATTCACCAAGTCGGAGTGAGCCTTTCTCTCCTGTCGATACATCGTGAACGATAGCCGGTACAGGAAGGATTCGAACGATTTTCGGGACGTACAGGCGTACGCTCGCAACGTTGGCTCGCAAGCATTGGCTCGAACGACGAACAGGATTTCAGCCGGGCGTTATGTAAATTGCGTTCGATCTGTGGAGCCAGCAAACTCGGTAACGCGAGCAGAAATTGCCGAGAATAGCCGCAATTGACCTCGGGCCCGTAATCCATGCCGATCCGATCGTAACGATTACATTTTATTACTCTCCGGGGGATTATCGAGCTCCGAACTAGTCAACCGTTTCCATCGCGGCTCTGTAAGTACATATCTATGAAGAGATAGCTCGCACCCGTGAAAATAAACTTCTTTCTTAACGATAGTGCCACTCGAATGTCGTGATATTAATCCTTACGAAGATAGATTAGAGAAGAATTTCAGTCAAGTTCGTATATGTCGTCCTACAAATTACATATTTGCTATTGTTCCACTTTGCATTTCGCGTTCTCGTCCTCGACTAAAATGTGTCGTTAACGTTGCACATGTCGACCGCGGAAACGTTATATACGTGTACACCTGATGTACGAGAGTTTCGTCCAACAATGCGGAGAATTCAACAAGTATCGCAGCACGTGCCGGTTTACTCAACGCTCTTTGTTCATACGTTGGCGTATATCGTACACGGACGAATTCATCTCGGCATCAACGATCTCGTAGTTTCGGCTAAACGTTAATCTTGTTCGTAGTTTACGCGTTTAATCGAGCGAATAACATGTACCTATAATTCTACCGCAATTGTAACCCTATTCTCATGGCACCATGTGAAAAGGATTTAAAAAGTCATTCGGAATTCACCTAAGTACTTCTCAATCGTGAACAGCCACCATTTTCTAGCGAGAACTCGTTCGAAAGGAAAGAAAGTTTCTCGCAATAACATCCCACAGTGCTCGGTTTGCGCGACGATACGATTCGCTCGAGTAGCGCGGATAATGCATGCAGCGGTTCCCGCATGCATTCGTGGAGATGCAAACTTCAAAAGTTGCCGCTTTAACGGATACTCCGACGCTAGAATCACATAATAGGCAATTCTAACTGCGGATATATTGAATCGCGCTGTCTAGACTTAAAAGCGCAACAAGTGCAACGTCGGAGGTGGCGACGGAGACGACGGCCTTTCGTTCCGGGCGAAGCGACTAGGAGTGGCTGCTCTCTTGGCTGCTTCCATGGCTTTACCTTTCTCGCTTCTTTAGAATACAAATGAGGATATTTCGTTAAGAAGCTGTCTTTGATCATTACACTTTTCCAAACGTCCTTTGTCGGAGATTAGCGTTTCTGTTGGATTAAAAGTCTTTGGAAATTTAAAAAAGAAGTTTCAACGATGGTATCGCGATAACGAACGAAAAATGTCGAATACTTTTCAGAAATATTTCTATGGTATATAAATAGATTTTAATATCGAACATGACACTCCCTAAATATGATATCCTAAACGCAAGCGTCCTAGAGCGTAGCAAAGACAAAATTATTATTTCACGAAAGCCGACCTTACCCAGTTATAGTCCCTCGCCACATATATCACAACCCTCTCTCTAGCTTTCTCTCTCCTTCTAGAGGAAGGGTGATATATCCGGGCATGTTAGAGAACAGGAAGGAAAAGGAACGTTTCCACGTTCACCGGAGCAGGAGTAAGAGAGAAAGTCGCGGTATCGCGGACGAGCAAACTCGGTGGCTCCCTTCTCACTAAAATGATAATCGTCAAGGTCTTGCTAAATTGCAGGAATCGCCGAAGGTGCTGAGCTACGATCGTCGAGGGTGTGCCAGAAAGGGAGCAGGGCTGCCTTTGCAGAGCTTTCGCAAGCTGCCTTCGTCCTCCACGCTTCTCGTGCTCCTCTTACTACTCCTTCCGTTTAGTTGGGGGTTCCGTCGCGCAGGCCTGAAAGTCGAGACGAGGGAGAGCCGAGAACGGCGCAAATTGGCGCGATATCTGTGCTAACAAGCACGTAATCAGGCCGGCCCAGGAAGCACCTTCGTTATCCTTCTACTCGGTGACGTTCGAGGTGAGACGAAGCGGAAATCGATCGGAGATCGATCCACTATCTAAGTAGTATATCTATCCAAGTAACGTGTACTGTCTTACTTCCTAATAAACATCGTTATTCATCATTAATTTATAACTCGTCGACAACGTACAGGACGTGGAATCATCTGACATCTGATTTCGGTGTCACAAATATGTGACGTGTGTTTTTTATCAGTTTATGATTACCGATTGAAATAAATCGTGCCGCAAACAGATTAGTTAAGTTATAAAACAATAATTTTGCTTATTTAGAACGTTATAAATAAATCCTAAAAAATTAACGACTATTAATATAATATTAGAACACTAAAACATATGGGAGCTATGGTGGTAAATTTTCCTCTAAGACCCTTAGCGAGCGAACGTGTTAATCCCAAGAAACCAAAAAAAAAGAGGTAAAAAAATAAAACCGGCCGCAGTTTGATAAACGCGCGGCCACAGTGGCATCGGTCCGAGCGGGTCGACGATGAATATTCGTCATCGGAACGTTTCGACGCGCCTATATATGCTTCACGATCCAACGAACATTTCGGTCGCGTGGTCGTTTTGAGCGACGCCGAAAGCGCGGGGAATTCTCCGAATCGATCAAAGTGTTCGTTCGTTAACCGGAGATGTAATTGCTCGTCCGTCCCTCGAAACCTCTGTCGGTGACGCGATTCGTATATTTCGTTTATCTTTCTCGGTGTGTCTCCATACAAAGTGACTCGTGTATGATGAATCTTCTAATGCTTCGTGACGTTCGGGATAAGGACTTAACGTAGACTTTGATGTATACGCGACGAACGTGGCCATAAGTGTAAGAGCTAAATTGAACTTTGGGAAGCAGTTGGTCATAACCTGAACTATGTAATTTAAACTCTCGTAAACGCGAACGCCTCGCGAGTTTTACGATCGCGATAAACGACGCGCATGAAAATAATCTAATACACGAGGAGGTCCGAGCGACTCTGTCTCCTTTCTCGTTCCGGACACTTCACCACCCCACCCCACCATCCCTTAACGAAACTTATCGCAGATGCCCAAAAACATAAATAATAAACGAGACGATAAAACCCTGAAACTTAACGGGAACTCTAAAACTTTTTTCCTACTGCTAGTGTATACGCATCTACCCCCCCCCCCC
>JAIFRP010000021.1:5926486-5941017 GCA_032403825.1 Odynerus spinipes | reverse complement strand
AGGTAGATATCCGTCTTGGTCCATGGGGCTTCAAAATCCGAGGAACAGTCCGACGATCGTTAAGAGAGCCGAGCGTGTTCCTATCGATAACGAGCGCTCGTCCCCACGAATTTATATAAGTAGAACGCGCTAGTGGGAAAAAATTCCTTTTAAGATTTCAGAAACGAATTTCGATTATTCCTCATCGCAGATAAAGGAACGGCCGTCTTTCCACGGACGGACTACGAAAACCGAGGGATCCATTTCCATTGAACACCCACGCTCGAACCAACGGTATCTAAACTTTCGACTTTAATGGAATTCCTAAGAGTTGCTTTTGCCGATTTTTCGATAGCAACGTCTGCGGGGTGGAGAAAAAGGGTATCCCTCTCGCGACCATCAGACGTCGCCGAATAACTTGGATAAAGTTTCGATGTCGCACGTTTAAAAAGCTTGCTTATACGTATGCCGGACTTTTCCGCGTGTCTCCGATGGAACACGCTTGGAATAAAGTCAGTAAAAGTAATAATTTCCTAGATCCTTTAAGACGAATACGATGCATCTATGTACTGTCGAGGTATCCGTGTATCGCGTGGTGATGTATCCACGATAGGACGACGGAAGTTCTACTCGTCGTGTCGTGTAGAATGGAAATTACTATGAACGCGAAGAACGACGCGTATAATATCGAGCGAAAGCGTTCAGCGCAGAGCGAGAGCGAGCGAGAGAGAAAGAGAGAGAGAAAGTGTAAGTGAGTGCACGTACTTTACGTTCTGCTCCGTTTAACCGAATGCGTTTTATTTACAGCAGACTAACGACGACCAAAGCGATAAGACTATAGCGTTCGCTCCAAGGGCGTAGGATTCTCGGAAGATTAAACAAATGGAAAAAGAGGATTTAAAGAAAGAAAGAGATGCGAGGACAGTAGTGTCGAGATGGCGAATAATCTTTCTTCTTCAGGGCAGGCTCAACTTCGGTTTTACCTAGCGGTTCCTTCCTCGTCAGGAAAATATTATCGCGAGAAAAGAAAATAGAGTTTCGTATCGCACTGCCGGCATATTACTTCGAACGACACGTCATAAATCACGAGTCACGATATCGACGTTTAATTTCGTATTATCTATCGAATTTTCGCTCCTCGTTTCTTCGAACCCGGCGACGCGTTAATGGGCACGATTTTCATATCTCGTCCGGCACGTCGTTGTTATTATTCGCCGAGAAATATAATAGCGAGCGAGAGGAGGTGGAGAAGGCGAAGAAAGGAAATAAAAAGGGATTTCGAAGGTAGCTTCCATGGTCATCGAAGATAGGGGAAAAAGAAAAAGAAAAAAGAAGAACGTATATGGCGTCAGAGTAGCGGAGAGGCTATTCAATATCGGGTGGTAGGTAGATTGCCGTGTCCTGCTTGGAAGGCTAATATGATCGTTAGTATCCACAAATCAAAAGAAGAGATTTTTTATGGCGAGGGATGCACGGGCATGTTGATCGATGCCGATGCGGGTTTCAAAAATACCTTTGAAAAATAGCTTGTGCCACGAACAAAGCGTCCCTTCCTTTGATTCATTTCCACGGCGATCGAAATTTATGCGCCGAAATACGGATCCTTTCCCCGTCCCTTTAAAACATCCTTCTCGTTCCCTTCCTCGTAGCACCTTTCAAGGACGACGTCGCTTTAGAGAAGAGAAAGAGAAAGAGAAAGAGAGAGAGAGAGGCGAGTCGCGATTTATATCACCGATTTTCGCGATATTATTATTTCACCCTTCCCCTTATCGGTAGGATGAAAATCGAACGCGTCGAAAGAAATTCAAGTTTTATATAATAAAACGCGGCTCGGTAAAATCCGTTTACCTACTCCGTCGACTAGGTTACCCGTGATAAAATTTGGAGGAAGCGACGCGTGTAACTTTCTGGAGAATCTGGCATGCTTTTAACAGGGTTCTCGCGCCCACGCGAGCACGCAACTCACATCGACGCGTCGTCGTACGTATAACGTAAGCGTAGGATACCACTGGAATGGCATATTCGACGAAATAATTATTTAACGAGGCAACGTAACGAGGTTGAACGAGAATAGCATGTTGGCTTCGAAACCCTAATTCACGGGGCAACGTCCAAAGCTCTACATAAATGCCGATACGGTAGGAGGTCACGTAATCCAGATAGATGAATTCGTTGAGAACCCAATTACAAGTTAGTTAATAGCTCCACACGCCGCGACTATCCATCGACACCATAGGCGTGGTATACGAGGTGTCGAAGGGCAAATACCCAAGACAAAACGATTTTATCGGTCCATCCTCCCGCGGCTACTTTGCCATGTCATCGCCCGACGCTTTCGATTCGTTCTCTTTCTCTTTCTCTATTTATTGATCGTCTCTCTCTCTCTCTGTCTCTCTCTCCGGTTTATCTAAGCCCTATGAAAGAGTAAGAGAAAGTCGTTTATGAGAAAAAGTAACCGTCCGTCTCGCCGTTCGTTGCTATCTCGATCAGAGGCTGGTCTATCCTCCGGCATCAAAATGCGAATATAAAAAATGAACGAATTCGATCTACCTACCCCGAGTTGATTTTTTAACGGCCCCACTCCGTTAGACCGATGTAGGAAACGCCGAAAACTCTTGTAAAGGATGGACCGAGGGTGCACGGAGCGTGAAATAGTCTGCATATAAATCTCCGACTTTTTCTCTGGCGCGCGAGGTAGACAGAACGGCACCATCGTTTTTCCTATCGCGATGCTATGAGAAATTCGAGCTCGAAATCGTTCAGAAAAGGATCTTAACGTCGTTTTCGAACATTGTCCGACACTCTACAGTACGATCGGTGTAGGTATGTATTATACGAGTATACCGACGACGATAACCCAGAGTTTCGGAATCAATTTGACCCTTAAACGCTACACGGTACTTCCGTGTTAGCTTATGCGTATCGAGCGTCGATCGGCAGCTCGAACGTGTACGCGAGTGTCTCCGATTTATCAAGTCGATCGAGTAATCGAATTTATACATAGCGCTTACCGTACAGGGATGAGGGGTTAACGTAGTACGCGATATATCATCGTGGATACGCGACAAATATTTCTCGCTGGGTAATAAACGTAATCGCGGGGACAAGTACAGATGGGTGTGTTCTACGGAAAGAAGGGAGAGGAAGTCTCAAGAATTCGCGACCCTTGAACGCAACCCTTCGACCCTTCGTTTTTCTCCTTCCCTTTCTTTCTCTCTCTTTCTTTCTCTCTGTCTATCTCTTTGCCGCCACCGCAAGGCATGGATCAACGGAAATGGTATATAACGACGTTTCGGGTGTTCCATGATTCATTTCGAGATCGAGCCCTTCTCACGACGTTGTCTTCGACGACGATTAGCGACAGCTTCCGCATTCTCCACCCATCGTTTCCTACTACACGATCGTCGGGATCCTTGGGACGCCTCGTCGCACGATAATAACGACTAGGAGGCGAGAAAGATGCGCGATCGTTCGGAAGATATGTTCCGGGCTCTCTTTCTACAAGAAGATGCCTTTGGATGGCTCGGGGAAACGACGTGCTCCTCGCTTTACGATCATCGTAAAACCGCGAGTATCTCGACCGGTCCGAAATGTAGAACTAATGCGTCGTAAGGCGAGCTCGGCGATCGATAGGATCCTTCGGAGAGTGTTCTACAAGAGAGAGAGAGAGAGAGAGAGAGAGAGAGAGAGAAAAGAAAAAATGTTAAGAAAAAATCCTCGAAAGACGAGTGGGAACGTAAAGTGGAAAGTAAATTAATTGCGGATGGGCGGTAACCGTTTTCTCTCGCACCGGAGATGTAGACCCTTCGACTGGAAGAAGAACACCCGAAGTAGTCTTTAATCTCTTGCAAATCAAATCCTTTGGTACGCTTTCAAAACGTTCGCTGTTCTCGAACTAGTGAACGGTTTTTTTTTACAGCCGTAGTGTAAAGACTCCACAGGTGCTTGGCAAGTTCTCAAAGATTCGTAGTATAACGATCCTCCTTATCTTTACGATGAGAAACAGCATGGTGCGTGTCTTGGAAAATTACGTGAATTGTGAACTGCGACTCTCTCCCTTCTCTGCAGACGAATTTCGTAGATTATTACCTGTGTGATGGAGAAGGACCCCTGCCAGGGGACGCGAGGACAAAAGTGGTAGGGAAGAGAAGCGGGGAAGGAAAAAGTGAAAGAGAAAGGAGAACGAAGAGAGGAGGAAGAAGAGGAAGAGGCTCGATTGCCGAGGAGGATGTGTGCGCTTGGCATCAAGGGTGCCGTCCTTCGCGTATAACGCGATGATTTATCGCGAGAGCGCACTTCCGCACGCTCTCTCTCTCTCTCCCTCTCAGCAATGCCCTTTTTCTCCCTCGTTTCCTCTCCACCTCCTCTGACCATGGTTTCTTCGGAGAAGTACTTTCCCACTGCACTATTACCAACGCGGATAGAGACAGCTACTTTAATTATATTTATATCTCGGCGCTCGTTCGCACGCTGTCGTTCGCGATATCGATCCGATGTCCCTTCGAGAGGAAAACAAAGGCACTGGCGTCGGTTCGATCTCGCGAGATCTTCGGATAACAAAGAAGAAAGAAATAAAGAAAAAGAGAAAAGTAACGAAGAGAAGAAAGCTTTTCCAATGAGGTATCACTCGATGTCGTGAACCTTTCCTCAAGGGCAAGTACTTCCTTCCCTTATCGCGTATACGATACGGAATCCGACATCGAGAAGAAAAGTGATCGTTCTCCGTTAGCGACAGTCAACCACCACCACCACCACCACCACCATTACCAATAACAACGTTATTAATATTCATGCTACCCGGTCGCTCACAGCGGCAGCAGCCAGTTTTCGCGATGCCGACGAGAACGACACGACAACACGACGAGTATGTACACAAGCGGCACAGTCAAAAGTACCCTGACACGCTCGGGCCAAAGTAATAAGCTTGCATGCGATCGAGTGATCTCCGTTATTAACATAGACCTTGCCCCCGAGCGATTTGCCGTCTCCCTCTATACTACTACTCTCTACTCTACTCGCTCTATTCGCTCTACTCGCTTGCTTGCACGTGCGCGCGCGGTGAGGCCACCCTTGATACCACATCAGCCTATCGCTGACCGAGTGGTAGTAGGCTGAAGGGTACCGGCCGAGCTCCAAATTGCCGCTGGTCACGCCATTGCGAAATGCTTCTCAAATTTCTTTATTTTTTTTCTACCTTCACTCCCTTCCTACCTTTACCTGCTCCTTCCTTTTCCTTCCTCGGGCTCTTTATCTCACGTGCCACGTTTAAATCCCAATAACTCGCCGGCTACTAGCGCTACGATCGATGCCGAGAAAGAAGCTTAACCTCCCTTACGGCGATTCAACTGTCAACGAAGAGAGGACGAGCCGGTATAGAGATACGCGCTTGCTTGAGGGATACGCGAGAAGAAAACGTACGAAAATTACCCTTGCCTTTCTTTTCTTTTTTCCTTCTCTCTTGCTGTTTCTGTTTTATTTTGCTTTCGTAGTCACGTACAAGTACTCGCTCTTTCGATACCCGAGAAGCCGTCTTTGATCCGTAGAAAAGTGGACCGTTACTGGAGAACATTTTTATTCGTTACGTTATCGGTTGAGCTCCAATTCCGATCTCACGGTGATCTACTCCTCGTAATACTAGTTATCGAAGGATTCATTAGTTAGGAATTAATCTGACGTTCGATTTGATTTCATTGTAGTGTTTTAAAAATTATATAAAAGTGAGATGAAATTTGTCAAGGAGGAACATTTTTTTTATAGTCTTCATTAACACCCATACAGAACATGCCAGAAATCTTTTCCGTCGACGCTGATAACGTGGAAACACTCCAGCTAGCAAAAAAGTGACGATACGAGTCTTGGGAAAATTCTAGTGGAATTCGAAGCACGAACCTGTCCAGGAGTATCAATTTCTCTTCTAGCATTAAAGCAAAAATCCTTGGCACAAAGGAAGCAAGAAGTATAGGGTTGGAGGGGTCGATGGAAAAGAGAAAGAAACGTTATCGCGAAGAATCGTGAAAGGAATCGAAGGAGAGTACTCGTAACTTGGGAGTTCGAAGAACTTGAAAATACTAGCTTCGTCTTGAGATAAAAGCGTTCGATGAAAAGTACCCGATGGGAGATAAACTTCTTTTAATCATGTAGATTCCTTCCAGCCATGAGACTCCATCCTTAGGAACGTTAAAGCTTCGAACGGTAAGTAAGCATCGTAAACGATGTGTGGATTCGCGATTTCGTCAGGATGAAAATCCTTCTCGCTCGTCTGGAATCTCCGTTGCGATTCGATCCACCGTCCGAGTCGTAAACTTCGTTGTTCGATTCGAATTTGAGAGCTTTGGAAAGAAAGCGGTTGGAAAGTGGTAAATTTGTGTTATAAAATACGTATGTGGGTGTACATATATATATGTGTGTGTGTGGACGTTAGTCATTTCTCAGGGCGCGTTAGACGCTTAAGCTAGAAGTATAAGGACACTGTCACAGCCGGTGGTACTGACAGGAGACTAAAGTGCTCCGACCAAACACGACGCTTACGTCGCGGCATTATCGTCGCGGCGCATTACTTGCACGAATGTGTCGGTAAATCGTTTAATGCGAAACTCGTGAACGACCGGTTAAGCGGACGAAAGGAGGTTTTAGCACGTTCCATCTTGTTTACATTCAACCGAGAGAAAGATAGATAGATAGATAGAGAGAGAGAGAGAGAGAGAGAATATCTCGATTTTATCCTTTCGATATTGGGCGACCATAAATGACACCTGTGTTCGATACCGCGAAACTATCGGAAAAGGAAAAGGGATTATCGATGCCTTATTACGATACATAGTACCTTAAGTCGATGATTTTCTTCGAAACTATTTCTCGAGCACTGGCAACTTCTTAGAAATCGGTACATGGATTTATTTTAAGTAAACTGCAATATAATATTATGTTAATTGCAATATCGTCTAAATTTCTTTGTAAATTGTAATATTCAAAATTACAGAAAGCAAAATTACAATTTTCCTCCTGTGCATGCCTGCAATTTATGACGTTCACAGTGAATATATAGAAATGCAGGTAGGTATATAAGTAGATTGAAGAACGTTCGTCAAAAGGTGTTACATAAAACGAGCTATTGTCCCATTGTAGCATCTCCCAAGTACTATGATAAAGAGAACCACGTGTGTGGCTTTAATTAACTAATCCCACTACTATCGATTCCATCTAGCACATGTTCGGACCATCGCTCGCGTACTCGTGTACGAAGTCATCGAGATATCGACAAGCAACGACGCCGGGAAATTTATAAAACCGTGTTTCAAAGCAGCCTTTAGAAAATTCTTCTTAATGTACATAGGTAACAACGGTGATTTCTGTCCATCCGCCAACCCGAACGCGATTATTAAAACATAATATTCCATTATTTTTCACTACCCTTTCTCTATCCACCATTTACAAAAAAAAATGTTCAGGTTAACAGAAAAGGGAAACGCGAAAAGCACAAGCAATTACTTCGTTCAACAAATTGCCTCTCTTCCGCGTTCGTAAATGCCCGCGCGAATTTACCCATTGATTTTTTAATTATATTTTATGTCACACGAATACACGCGTTACAAAATATGAATGGAGGAAACATAAATTACGAGAATCGCTCCGCTTTTGCGGACGGTCGATCATAAATTTGATCAACCGAGAGAGGAACGAGAAACATAATTAAAAGAATAATTACCGTCGACGATTAGTCGAACGAAGAAAATTATTCCCGAGACCGGTCGTTTCCTTTTGAACTACGCGATGAAAATACGTGTTTTAGATGGCACACGACGATAAACTTTCTCCCTCTCTCCCTCTCTCTTTCTTTCTCTCTCGTCTTACGAGAGGCCTCGAGCGAGAGGAAAAATTCGCGATGGCGACGATACGAAGTGGCCGTGTCGAGGGGTCGTACCCGGCAAAAGGGTCTCTTGTCCAAGAGGCACTTTCGAACCCGTCAATTACCTACTTACCTCAAATTATTCCGAAACACACGCGGAGGAATGTTTTACGAGGCTTAATTCGTATAGGCCGTTACACGTGATCCCGTAATCGCGTCATTATTATTTCCATGAGGGCGCACCGGGCGAGAAACGTCGAGGAACTGGAGGAAACATACTGATTTATGCACCGAGAACGACGCTGCACGGTGGTGCCGCGGTCCCTGCCTTCACCGAAGTGATTGTAACGGATATAATTCCGTTAATATAAAGCTGCCGCAGGTATGACACGCAATTTCGTGTCGCGGCACGACTATCCCCTCTCGACCGTCCGCAGAAAGTAACGTTCAAGCCTATGAAAGTTATTAAACGCGATTTTAAGTCCGTGCCGTGTACCGATAAGCGACGGCTCCTCTATTTCCTTTTTATTCGTTTCCTTAAGAGCGTAACAAGACGAACGACGGAAAAAAACGCGATTTCGCGATTTTACGATCTCATTCAGATTTCACGTCTCGTTCAGCTTCTTTGCGTTCTTTCTAAATCCAATCGAACTTTTCACGTCGAACGATACTAATTTCCCTTAATTTTCTTTCGCGATTTTAACTACTTATTCTTTCCTAGTAGACTTTGTTGAACGGTTCTATGAAAAAATAGGTCACCCGGTGAAGTGGTAATTAACTCGGCTATAGTTTTCAACGACGACACCGCGCCCGTTGGATCGCTCGAACGAGCTTAATTAACTAATCCTGTTTTCATTTGATTCACCCAATCAAACGAAGCAGGTGGCCCCAACGGGAACGCTGTTTCTTCGTTTTATTCGGGTACCGCGTGGATTTTCCTATCGTCCCCCGGGAGCTTAACGCTTTTCCGATCCGATTGGTCTCTCCGCGTATACACACATAGGCTTGGGTATATAAGTATGAGCACAGGTGTATTACAGGCACGTATGTAATTTCGTCTCACTTTCGTGATCGCGTAAACGAGTTACACGGTTAACGTGCATCGATAAACCGGCGCGATACGTAAAGCGAGTGGGACGAAAGAAAGACAGGGAACTCACCAAAACGTAGACGGCAAATGGCATGACGAGAACCGCGACAAGGAGATCGGCAACCGCTAGGCTGACGATGAAGTAGTTGGTGACGGTCTGAAGGGCCTTCTCGCGGACGACAGCGAGGATAACGAGGACGTTGCCGAAGAGGGTGAGACACGGGACGATGACCAGTATGAGAGCCCACCAATTGTTCGCGTTTGATTTTTCGTCGACGGCGGTGGCGTTGCACTCGGCTGTACCGTTCTCGCCGGCGACTATGGAGGAAGTGCAGTTGCCAGCGACGCTGAGGTTCATAGCACCGCCGGCGTCATAATAGGCCGTGAGGTTCGCGAACGCGCTGTAGTTCAGCCGGTTGATGTAGTCGTTGAGATCGTCGAAGACGAAGAGGTCCGATATGAGGGTGTAATTATCGGTGAGGGTGGAACTCGAGGAGGACGAGGAACCGCTCGGCGTGGAGCCGAAGCTCGCGGCCGCCGCAGCGGTCGTCGTCGGCGTCGCCGAGTCGTCGAACCAGCTGCTCGACTCGACAACCACTCCCGTCGCCGTCGCGGTAGCCGTTGCCGTCACCGTTCCACTTGCCGTTGCCGTTCCGCTCGCCGCAGCTGCCGCACTCGCCGCTGCCACCGATGCCGCTGACGCCGTGGCCGTTGCCGTTGCCATCGAGGCGGCACCCTCGTTCTCGTTTCTGGACATCTCGAACGCTCGCTCGAAAATCGTTTCAAGAGCAATCTCGTATTCTCGCGAGCTCGTCCTGCTAACCTCCGTTGTTATGCTTCTCGCCGTCGTACTCGTCGTCACCGTCGTACTCGTTGTACTCGTCACACCCGGCACCACCGTTGGTACACCTGCCGTAACGCTGCCGACACCGGTAACACCGATCTTCGCGCGAGACGAGCCCACCTCACCCTCGACCCCACCGACGCCTATCACCGACCCCCTCGACGAAAGCTTTCGTACGAACGACCGAAACAACGAACCGTCGTCGCCCCTTCCACTACCTTCCATTCTGTCACCCCAAAGCCGATCACGAGATCTTTGATCTTCCCGCCATCCTCCCGACGTTCCCCTCCTTCCTCTCCCTCTCCTCCTTCTCCTGTTACTACTTCGTCCTCTTTTTCTTCTTCTTTTTCTTCTTCTCTTTTTCCTCCGCTCCACTTCTCTTCCAACTCCTTTTACAACTGCTTCCACGATTCCACGCGAACTCGAACCGATCACCAACCGTCACGATACCGAACACCGCACTTCGCGAGACTATCGCTGGTACTCTCCCCTCCTCTCGACGATTTCTGTAAATCAGAAAAGAGCGGCCTTTAAAATGAAATTAACTATTATAAATATTTGTAAGAAACTTATTGAAATAAGTATTGTTCAAGATTAGTAGTGGTTTCTTTAAAAATATTGTATATATTCCATCCCTACAAATCAGAGAGAAAATCGTCTTTTAAAATAAAATTATCTTAATTATTAGCGATTCGTGTAAAAATACTGGATACTTTGTACGGTTCTTAGCAGGTAGGTGAAACAAGTAGCGATAAAAGAAGCTTTAACATTCGTGGTTTAAGCTTCTCCTCCTTCCACCCGATCAATTCGGTCGAAAAACTAAGGGAGGAACATTAAGACACCTTGTGTTTCGAAATCGAGTTCACCTGCAAAAAAAGCACTTTTCTTCGAAAGTAAAGGGATCAAAGACGCTTTGGTAGAAAAGGGCGAATTGACGGATGGACAGGCGTTGTAGCGTTTCTCTCGTTCGGCGGGTGGGGTCTCCGAGAGAAATTTCTTTCTAGAAAGAGAAAGAGAGAAAAGCGAACGGGAGACTCTTTCGGGACCCTCTTAAGAACAGAAATCATCGCCTTATCCCCACGAGGTCCCTTCCACCTAGTATCGATTCTACGTTCCACCCCCCCATTTGCGGAAACAAAGACGCTAAAGTATCTTTGAAATTGATAATTTTTCAATCCCGACAGCTACATCGCGAAATCTACGAAACTGCCGACACGTAACGAATCGTGCCTTTTACTTACGGAATATAAACTTGTTTTTTGCGAAAATAAAAGCTTATCTAAACGTTCGACGTTTTGTCGAGAAGTCGAGCCACGAATCGACGTATGAAAAGTGTCTTCTTCGTTCGCGGAATTTTGAGGGTAGATATTCGTAAAAATAAGAAAAAAAAAATAAGAAGCTGACAGGAAAATGGAAGAGATCGCAGGAAGCGAGAAATAGCATGCCTCGTGATATCGCAAGCTTTTTCCTACCGTTTATCGACACGCCCTTTTCCTCTTCAACGCGCATCATTTCATCGTTCACCGTTTTCCTTAGCTCGCGTGTCGCGACCTTCGTTCCTATTTCCACGTACCTTCGGGAAGGAAAGATTGAATTTTATCGCGAGAAACGTTCACGGTGCGGCACTGCCGGAACTTAAGCGTCATTTCGAGAGACCCCGCAAGATTTCATACGGTTTGCAAATTGCGACTACACCCTTTTTCTTTTCCTTTCCGTTCTCTTCTTTTCTAAACGAATCTTATAAATATTATATTTATTTCAGATTTCCTTTTCTTCTCTTAATCCGATAATTCATCGAACTCCTATAGCTGCGATACGAGTGCGGTGAAAGGAATATCGCGAGATATATAATATAAAGCCGAACGCGAAACTCGGCTATCCGTTAAATTCTTTGTAGTTGTTGATAGTTCGCTGGAATATGTATATCGGACAAACGAGCGTACACTTTCGAAACTGCTCGTTTAATTTAATAAATTCCTATTCAGCTGAGCTTCCGTCTTCGGAAGTTTCCTGAATTAATAAAACGTAGACGTACAGCGGACTTGGAATATTAAGGAAGTTAATGTAGTACGCATCCATCGCTTAATTAAGGGGCTTATTAGTCGAAGAAGAACAATATCCTATCATGGGTGATCCATCGCGTATGCTAATATCGTTAGAAACTTATAACTGCAACAATATTCTCCGACTGGAATAGAATCCTTTTGTTCTCTCCTAACGCGAGCATAATCGCCAGATTTATTTCTACAGTTCTGTGATATACGCGTTCTACTTTTTCACGATTTTTATATATATTTTTTTACATCAATCACGTTCGGTCTCTCGCTCGCTGACTCGACATTTCCATACCAATCAAAAGTCCTACATAAATTTTGCGCACGTAGCATTGACTTTTAATTACCGACGCAAATCGATACCGCAACTGGAATAACGAGAAACTAATTAAGACGCGGTCACGATTAAAAGACAACGAGTTTGCAACGGTGTGCTTCGACAAGGTCTAGTATAATTAGGTATGAATTGCGATACGCCATAGAATTTGTTCTCGTATATACAAACGGACCTTTGGCTTCGTCAAAAAGGGGATCGATCGGTCGACGTAACGTAGACGAACTTTTACCAATATCGAATTCAACGCGGGTTATAACTTCCATCATTTTCCTCGTACGGGAATTTTATCGAGCAACGGGATATTGCTTTGCTCGATTAGAAGTCACGGAGAAATTAGATAGAAAATATTCATATGCGACCTTTCGGCGATTTTATTTTCCCGTGCGGGTGAAACACCCTCTCGCCGGGTCACGAAAAAATGAGATTTCGCACGGTTACTAAAAAAAAAAGAAAAAAGAGGAGATGACTGAATTTATAGCGTCGACGTTGATGTTGAAATTTTGTCACAATTTCGTTTTTGTATAATCGCGTAATACCTACACGCAAGCAATTAAAACTCATGTGGTTGTTTTAATTAACGAGGGGAGGAAAAACTTTCTTTACCCATCGTTTTCTCGTCTTTCTCTCTCTCTCTCCCTCGCTTTCTCTCTCTCTCTCTCTCTCTCTCTCTCTTTCTCTCTCTTTCTCCTATTCTCTCTTCAAAGATGGAATCGCAGCGTGTAAGATGGATTATCGTTGTTGCAGCTGCAAGGGGGGAACGAAGCGGAAGACGATATATCTATCATAAAGAAAAAAAGATGCCGGTCTGCCACGGAAAGCACGACTTTGATTAATCGGCGAAAATAATGATGTAATTAATCGACCATCGCTTCGCTCGGATGTATATATGCAATTTGTAAATATCACAGATTGCGCAGAAACATAATTTGTACGGAAAATTGTTTTGGAAAGTTACAGGTTGAAAGTATGTACCTATAGGTAATATTTGTCGACTGCAAAGATATTTACCGAGTCAATATTTGTACGGGACATGCGATATGTTTTCTAACAAAATAAAGACTGATCTTCTCATTAGCGATAAAGGAAAATGAAGAATGCGAATAACTTTTAAAACAAATCTATTGGGTTGTTCGGAAAATTAGCATCGATTCTTCAAATATCTACATACGTATCGAGTACATATTAGTATGTTTGTCTTTGAATTTTTCTTAAAACTCGGCACGAGTTTTCCGAACAACCAAATACTTATGTCTCTTGTACCTTCTTTCGCGACGTGAACTTCGTACTGGAGCTACTCGTCGCGCAACAGGTAATACATGCTTTATTAATTTCGCACTAGTCGATTCTTCTTATATTTTCGTAATTTTCACCATCGAGCGTGCTACGACGATATTTCAGAGAATGGATAACGCACGCACATGTATAACGAATATAAGTTATAAAGTTAAGCGCGTGTACAGTACATGTCGCGTAAGTATATAAGTTATATTCATCTTATGTTAGAAAATAACGTCCATATACCAACGGTAGTGCGGTTTATTTATTACGTCAGTGTCGCAAAGATGTACGGTAGAATGAACTACGTTGCAAGGAAAATGGCTCCCATATACATCTTGGAAATATATAACGCCCTAACTTTCCCAATTTTCTGGTATCCCGTAGAACAAATTGAAAAGTAATTAAAATAAATAAAGAAGATAAATCAGCGTGGGTGCAGAATCATAAATAAAAGCCACGAAGCTGTTCTACTTCCCTGTGTGTGTGTGTGTACGTGTGTGTGTGTGAAACGGGGAAAAGTAAGATTCGCTCGTATATATCTCTATCCGTGCATCTTGCATAATGCTCGTACCTACTTGCCTCTAATGCACCAAGAGCACGCCCGCGGACCAAATTCGTAACGTCAAAACGTTAAAGCGTTAAGAATGGTTCGCCGTGACGTACGAGCCGTACAAATGGCGGCGCATAAATATTCCACTCGCGAATGCGATAAAACTAAAAGCGCCCTGGAAAACTGCCGCTGTAACCCCCTCCCCTTTCACCCTCTCACCTCACCATCGAAGATTAGTCTTCCGCATTTTCTAAAATCCAATTTGAAAAGAAACGACGTGAATCCGCGAAAAGAGAGAGAGAAAGAGAGAGAGAGAGAGAGAGAGAGAGAGAAGAAGAAAACATCGAGAAAGAAAATGTGCACGGGCCGACTCTTTCACCCTCGCAATCCACTTTGCACGAAGGTCTCTTCTATCTGGAAGAAGAAGGTGGTAGAAGGTGTCTTATCAAGCGCGTGCATTCACAGAGGGAATATGCTAATGAAAATGCCTGTAAAATACTTCGCTGAGCGGCCCGCGAAGAAAGGGGAAAAAGACGGTGTGAAAGAGAGAGAG
>JAIFRP010000021.1:5907134-5917218 GCA_032403825.1 Odynerus spinipes | reverse complement strand
TCTCTCTCTCTCTCTCTCTCTCTCTTTTGTTTTATTTTATCCGCGAATTCGAACAACGTCGCTCGTGAACCCTTCTTTTACGTTGGAAACCTTTGAAAAATTTTAAACGAATTTTCCACTAACGAACTACATTCTTTAATCTCCGTGGTACACCATACCGAAAATACGTATGACACGTATGTCTCTTGGTCGCAATGCGTGTGCTCGTGCCTGGATTTACTAGCATTCATTACCGACAAGACCTCGAGTGCTTTATAAATTCGATAAAAAGCTTGTCCGAATTTATGTCGCGTCGAATGCTAGAACGCGCAGAGATAGTGGAACGGGAGGCGAGATAAATTTCTAGTGAACTCGCCGATCGGGATTATGGATCGAATCGTGAAATCGATGTTCGCTTAATCAAGGATTTGTCTCATAAATGGAGGGAAGAAGATAAATACGCGAGTGGCAATGAATTAACGACTAAACTGATTCCTCTAGTACTAATCTCTGTGGATTCCCCGGTGTGAATGAAAAAAAAAGAAAAATGCAAAAAAATAGAAGGTAAAAAAAGAAGAAGAAGATGTAAGGTCCTTATTCGTCCGATGATCCTCGTAAAACGAATGGATATTCGCATTAGTAAAGCCGTATCAATCTCGTGAGCGATCGATCCTCGTCACGTCCTGCACTTAATGTCCGCCAATAAGTAGTAATGGTCCCACAGATGGTCAGAGAGGGAAGGAGAGTGTGGAATGCATTAGAGGACATCGAGGAAGAGCCATTTCACGGATTAAACACAGGTAACGGTGCTTTAAATGTAGCTCGAGCAAAAGGGATTTAGAGTGCCGATAGTCAACAACTCCCATCGAAGTCGAAAGCTGCTCGTTTCAAAATGTAATAAAATTTTCCTCCCACCGGAAATATTCGTATTTCGAATATTAATCGACCGGGCGAACTCGATCCATTTCCGGTCTTTTCGGACATCTAGCTTTGTGTTTTTTTCGAAATCTCTTTATTAACGTTAATGTAACTTTTACTCCAAGATGACGAGGCGAAACGAAGGAACGTTTTTAAATGATGTACCCAAAGCGAAGAGTAATAATGATAAGCAGGGTCAGATAGCGAACCCAGAAAACTGGGTTTCGAGCACGAAGCTCCAATATTTTTTTCCTCTCGTTTACTTATTAAATATGGAAGCGTGAGCGTGAATATGTAATTCAGATATTAAACCAGGCCGCACCAGAGGCGATTCTGCTTGTGTTCCCCTTACCCGATGCTAAGTAAAAGTAATATTACTTACGTGAAAGATAGAATAATGATTCATAGATAAGTGATTTCTTTTTATTTACTATGTAGCAGGAGCCTGTTACAGGGCTATAGGTATTTAGGTGAATGATATCGTGTACTGTGATTTTTGCAATCCGGAAAGAAGAAACATAAAATCGATCGCCGTTATGTCGATCAAATTAGCCAAAAATACGAATTTTCGTTGCCGGCGTGTCGACGAGAAGCGATTTTATATAACGCCCTTGCAAATCTGGTAAAAACAATTCACCGTCGTAAAAATTCATGTCGCGATAACCGGTCGCGTATCTCGCGCTAGCTATATTCCCCGATATCGATGAGCACTGCATTTATACGAGCAAAATTGATCGCTCGATAAAAAGTTCATAGAAAAAAAAAAAAAAAAAAAAAAAAAAAAAAAAATAGGCTGGCATGACGCACGCAGGTGAAAGTTCAAACGGAAATACGATATTTTACTTCCCGGGAGGCAGACGAACGTAAAATATATTTTCTATCTGGTTGGACAAAGAAATGGTTCGTATTAGTAATTCGACATATTTTACTAACGCGCGGACATATTTCGTGAAGTGTAGGGGAAAAAATTCCGGCTTTTTTGAAAATTCGAGGAAATTGACCGTTCGACCTACTTTTTTAAAAGAAAAACAATAAAAGAACTTAGTAATATCTCAAAGCGAAGGTAAAAAGTACCTATGGATTCGCATGATGGACGTATGTGCATACGTTTCACAGCGATAACACGTGCATATCGATTTTACGAGTTCTTCATTCCGGTTTAACCCCAGCACGTACCTAGATCGTTGAAAGTTGGAAGAATGAACGTTTTCGTGACGCAAAGATTGCTTTCCGTTGCAGCTCGTTTCTCAAGTCTTTTCTCTCTCACTATTTCACTCTCTCTCCCTTCGTAAGCATTCTCCTCGAAAATAATCTACACGTCTTGACGTCTCGACGCGCGATATCAACGGGATATGTAAATGTAATCATTCCGACTTTTCGTCTCTCGCTTCCGTTGAATGCCGTGCCTCGCCTATGGCTTCATTAATCTCGAATTAGATCGTGAAGATGCCCGTAGGGAGAGGGAGGGAGGAAGGGGGGTGCGAAGTAGATAGGAGAAGAGGAATGAATGCGATCGTACGAAGTACACAAGATTCTAGAGAGGCGACGTACTTTTCTCCTTTCACGAACGTTCTCGCGTTACGAAGAGAACGAGAAAGATTGCGGCCGGATTAAGGGTTACAGCCTTTCCTTCTTTCCTTCCTTCTTTCTCGCCTGAATTCATTCGGACTTGGAGCAAAGAGGAAAAAGGAAAGGTAAGAAGGAAGAAAGAACACGGGACAGAAGAAGAAGAAGAAGAAGAAGAGAAGTGGCAAAAGTCAAGGAGCATCGGCACGTTCTCCTAGCAGACTTTAATGAAATCGGTGGATCAGGTATTTATGGAGGGGCTTCTCGAGATTCAAGTGCCGAACATCCTTCCGCCCACCCTCTATCTCTTTCTCACACATACAACACAGGCACGAGCCTTTTGCCTTCATTTTACTTTGAAATATTTTGTTGTCCGGCAAAGACCAAGTCAACGCGCCACTCGTTCATGAATATGCTGATTATTATGTGTTTCTGATATGCTAATGACGGAAAATTGTCTTCTCCTTAGAGAATTTCTGAATTGCAGCAACAAGCTCCCCCGCTCGTGATTTCAATTCTTACTCCTCACTTTGTACCTGAAACAGAAGGAAATAAATTAGACGTGGTCTCGATTGCGATTCGATGTTTGTCATTTTGATATTTGGAAATAATTTACCATCGACTTGAATAAATATTTATGAAATGGTATACTATCTTAACATGATATTTGCCCGACAGTTGTTACGATGGAAAGAATTTTTATATACTTATAAGTTTTTTAAATAGCGTTACCTTCTATTGATACTAAACGTTGATAAACCGAACTTTTTGCAATATTCTACGTTTTTCGTCTTCGATAATTTACCGACCTACAGCTTCTTCGTTCTCATGGTAACAGGATGTTCCCTGTTTCATTATCGATCGATAAAAGTGCTGTAGATACATTGCCAACCTTCGGAACGGTTCAGATAACGTAGGAATCTATACAGACATGCATCATTCTTATATTACCATCGTGTTCCGTGCCGTAATAAAAATAAATCACTTTGTCCGCAGACCCACCGACAAGTAACGATTAACGTTTAAGAAATTAGCGATAAAATTATAAAATGATTTATACCGCGCCGTAATCACGTTTGAAAAACTTTACCGCAAGTTGGAAACACGTTTACTCCGCGATATGAAAAGAACACGTATTACTTCTAATTGAGCACAGCCTACTAATTTGCAAGCGGTCTGCATTCCAAAGATAAAACTTACTGTCGGCACTTAAACTGCCATTCACAAACTCCAGCCGCAACAAACGACCGCAACAACGAAATGAACCTCTCTACGTTACCCGTGTGTACGAAGTACTAAAAGATTAAACTGTCCGCGCTTTCTCCAAAAGCATTAATGTACCGAGCGTTGCTGTTTAACCATTCAGAAAGCCGGCTGCAATAACCTGGAACACGAGCGTCGTCGTCGTCGTCGTCGTCGTCGTCGTCGTCGTCGTCGTCGTCGTCGTCGTCGTCGTCGTCGGCGCGTACCGCTCAACCGTTTCGCGAAAATCAAGGATTTCCGAGAATGGTGGGAGTTATATATGCCGGTCGCGTAGTTTCAAAGTTAGTTATGTCTTGCTTCTGCCAGAATCTCACTCAGCCGCTCGTACGTTTCACCCACGGCTTCGTTTCAAACGTTTTCCTGGCTTTCGTTCGTCTTCTCGCACGATGGAAATCTAGACTAGGAATTTCGCGGGAAAAGAACAATAGAAATTTGAGCGTAACGTCGTAAGGTAACTCGAACGAAACATCGAGTCAATTTAAATTTACAATGGATCGGCTAAACGAACATCCCGACGATCGACTTGTAAAAACATACGAGAGCGAGAGTGAAAGATAGACGAGACTTCGTTCTATCGTATAAGCATCTCCATTATTTATGCCGTTTACGTACAAACGAGCGTGTACGTTGTGTATTTTTGAAAACAACTAATTATTTACGTGAAAATCCAATCCATTCGCAAACAGAGAAACAGTATCCATAGTTACGTACTTTAATACCCGCCATATCTAATTAAAATTATAATCAAACTTAAACTTAAAATTATAATCAACATTAAATCATTATCGCGATTAAATTTTTAATTAATTTGCGACTTCCCCGTTCGTATTATTCAAAGAGCGTAGGCGCGTACATCTTGTTACGGTATATCTCGTTGAATTTAATTCGCTTATGTTTGTTTCTCGAAAAGAACTTTATATTTCACGCTTTGACGACTACATTTCATTTTCCATATAGCAGATACATAACTCTTCGCAAACAGTCGGTGAACCATTCATATACTTCCGGGTAGCTACTCGGTCATAAGACGCGATCGGATTACACGTTGATCGATGTAAAAAAGATTAGATGTAAGATGGGGGAAAAAAGAGGATGGGATGATCCCCTCCATCTTTCTTATGAAATTATAGGAACGGCAAAGTACCACCCGGATTCGCTTTCCTCTACGTTTACCTCTACTATCCGCTACGTCTGACCGCGGCTGACCCGTACTACTTTTTTCTTTCTAGATTCCGATTACAGAGGTCGAACCGAATCCCGTTCGTCCCCCTACCCCTTTCCCTCTACCCCGAGCTCACTCAAATGAATCCAACGATATTTTTCGTGCTCGCACGTTGGCTTCCTCGATCTCCCGAAAATATATCTCGCTATCAGGAGCCAACCCCTTTTCCTATCTCATTTTCGAAACGCTTCGCGTTCGAATTTAATTTAGCTCCGCGCTCTCTCCAACTATCGAGAACAATAAGCCACGAAATGAATTAACGTCACGTCTCGGTGACGTTGCGTTCATCGGCAGCCAGAGCCAACAGCCAATCGACTACTGATCACTTTGCAAAGAGTGCGATGTGGCGTGAAAGGATCATCGTGAATCGAACGTCATGACAGAAGGGGGGAAGAAAAGTGGAGAGGGATGGAAAAGCCTTCTCTATCCCGGGACGAGGAATCATTAGTAAACTATTATGCAGGAAATTATTAACGTGCGTTAGCGTAGTACGGGTGCACGCACGCCTGTCCGCTAGGTGTGCGAGCTACCCCCGGAAGCATTGCGTTGCAGGAACGTAATTTGAGGATTATGCTCGCTCGTATATTACCACGGGAACAATGGCAAAATGACGTCACTGTCGTACAATCACGTACGTAATCCGCAAGGATCTTCTGGAATCCTCGGTCTAACCCTCATCCTTTGGCTTCATCCCTCTCTCTCTCTATCTCTCTCTCGCACTCGCTGTCTCTCTCGATGTTACATATATCTCTCTTTACCGTCCAAATATTTCCACCACCATCACCAACCGTATATTCACCGTCCTGTGACAGGAAGAGAGTAAAAAAAAAAGTAAAACAGGTTGTCCTTGAAAGAAACTTCATTGAGACTCAAAAAGGAGACAGTAAAGTTTTTCAGCATAACACGCTCGAAAATGTAACCAATTACGCCTGCATTTAATTACAACGTTTTGTAAGTCTTTCACCAACGTGCAACGTAATTCACGCGGTACACGAGTAAACAGGAATTTTCGAGCAGTGCTTTTGAAAATGTTCGGAAACGAAAGATCAAAGCGCGCAGGGCTTTCGCTTACTCCTCCCCCTCCCCTCGCCGACCTCTTCCTTCTCCTGTCCCTATCCACTCGGGAATGATCTTTTTTACGAAGCAGCCGGACCCGCAATTACCGTCGGTGTCCCTCGCCGACGGACTAGACATTAAGTCGCTCGCGAAAATGGCTTTTCTTCTGCGTTACTTGTCTGCCTTTCTAATTAAATAAAAGGTCGTCGGGTAAAAAACATCCTTTCCCGAGCTTACTCGGCTCATCTCGAAGCACCACCAACGTCCCACTCCAAGTGAATCGTGCTCGGCTACTATCTCGTGAATGCTTGCCAAGGAACGGGTGTCATCTTCGGACCTACCAGGGCTTTGCTTTTTCACGCTTCCTCGCGCTTTTTTATCTTCTCTCTCTCTCTCTCTCTCTCTCTCTTTTCTTCTTTTCGGGGCTCTTCAGCATTCTTGAGCCGCAATCGCGATCTCTCTTTCAAATCCTTGCTGAGATCCAAGCAGGTTGATATGGAAGTGAAGTCTCTAGACTCTCAGACAATTGTAACGACTCAGGTGCAACAGTCGTTTGTATATACACGTATTACCAAGCACTTGGGCTATTTGGCAATGCGTACGAGTCGACATTCAAAACGAAGCAGACGTGCGAACGAATAGATTTCATCTACATAACACGTGTGCACCCTTTACACACAGGACGCATACACAGCGACGAGAAAGAGCCAAAGTTTGCCCGTGGGCGATTTCACGGGAGTAACTCACTTCTGACTAAAGTCCAAATGGAAGCTTTGACGAGAGCGAAACGATGCTCTTTGGGTATAGAAAGCGAGAGAAAGGACGGAGGACGAGAGAGAAAGGAAGGAAGGAAGGAAGGAAGGAAGGAAGGAGCAAAGCAGGTGGGAAAATGCGAGACAAAGTGCTCCGGAGGAAAGCTTTTAGAAAAAGTCTGGATGAGAGTTCTACTTTATCCGGCAGCCGTCCAGACTTTGACCCGAGCGAAACGATATAAACATAGTCCTTGTTTAATGACATACCGTGCTGTCTGTTTACCTACTTTCTTTCTTTTCTAACCGTATCCTTACTCTCCACCCCTAGCAGCTTCCTGTAAAATCGATTACAAACGAGAGCAGGACCCGCGGCAATGACGTCAAATTGAATTGAAAGTCACGTGGAGGAGTGACGAAGAGAGAGAGAGAGAGAGAGAGAGAGAGAGAGAGAGACTTTAAAAGCAGCTCATTAAATAAATGCTCGTCTCTTCGTTATTATTATTATTAATATTATTATTACTCTAGGCGAGTCGGTGATAAAGGAGCGAAAGGACGAAAAAGGCTGAATAACTCTTCTTTCACGCATGACAGGTGGAAAGAGAAAAAGAAAGAGAAAGAGAGAGAGATAGAAACAGAGAGTAAGAGAAAGATGATCCTTCGAGTCGACGCACGTCCAAGCAGGTGAACACGTAGGAGGCGACACAAACTCTCCCGTACCTACTCTCGGTTTCCGAGGACAGATTGAGCGGACAGTAACGATTCTCCGGTGAATTGAAACGAAAAGTACTTCTCTCGCTGATAGCTTATCCGCATACATCCATTTATTTCTGTCAGTGGCACTGATTGTGAGCAGGTTTATACCAAAGGCGTACGTTCCTCGCCGATCCACCGATGAAAATTGCTTTCGCGGAGTCTATAAAAAGGCGCCCGGTATCGGCCGATCAACGACGAAGTAGTGGACGTGTTCGGGGCGGCGAGCAAAATCGTTGTAGCGCGTCGTCGCCACTCGATTATATCGAGCAACGTGGACGACGCGCGACGTTCGATCATGTCGGTGATAATCGAAATTGTAATACATTTGTAAGAAAACGACGTAGGGAATAGTAATAATTTTATTAAAAAATAAAGGTGATTTTTAATACTGTAACTTCTTGTTGATTTTATCCTTCCACTTTTTATTTTATTTTTGTAAACCAGCTATCGTTCGAAATCAGGTAACAAGCGACGTATCGATACGCTCCACTGACTGAAATTCAAGAAGCTGATCTCCTTCCGTTCTAGAAAAGAGATCGAGCCTCTCTCGAGGCGAAAGGGCGGAGGATCCTTGCGGATATCGAGCTTGGAATTTCCTGCAATATTCTCTTTTACGAAGTACCAGCGGCTATATCGAGAAGATTAATAAACGTCTAGCCTCGAGACGCACCGGCGACGCCTAACCTCCGTTCTTCGATAACCAACAAGGAATTCGTCGATACTCGCGGAGAATGTAGAATCAACGCTCGGTGGTAGCTAAGTTATAGGTATATACATATATACAATCGCGTGTAATTTCTTGCTTGATAAAGGCGGAGAGGATCGGATTCATGGAGCGTAGTTCCCGAAATTTCGTGGTTCGTATTTTCCACGTCACGGTTAAGAAATAATAAATTATGTTTTTTCCCAAATTATAAATCTTCTCGAGTTAAAGAATTTAAAAGATTGCCAATTTTAATAACATTCGCCGTATAATTATAGACGCGAATAAATTTGATAAATCGATTGACTTCTTAATAATAATAAAAAAATTGATGCTTTATTTAACATTTATAGAAATATCTAAGATTTTCAAGAGCCGAATATTCTAAAGTCCCATTAACGCGAATTATCTTTAACGTTAACCGCCAAAGGGCCTTAAACGTTGGAGAAAGCTCGCGTGCCTTCCTCTTTGCTCGTTCTCTCGTAGCTAGAAGCCTTAAAGCGACTCGACAGTCGCGGTAATACGAGGCATCTTTCACCATAAAGTGCCGGCACGTCGCGTGCCGCTCTTTCGGGACAAATATGTCCTCTGATTCGGGCCGAGTTCCAATTCCAGAGGAAGATTCGCTATTTATGTTGCCGTGGCTGAGATCGTTCCGCTTATTTATACCTACCTTGATGCTCACCGCACCCCCAAGTTAAAACGGCGTATGTCTTATGTTGGAAACGATATTTGCATACCCCGTGACGGAGCTCGTCTATGCTAACAAGTCGAATTGCCATGACTTCTGTGGCACGCTACCTTTTTCGAGTAGTAAGGAGCTATTGGCGAAGTGCTCGGGGTATCTTTTACGATTTAAAATAATTTTAAAAAGCATTCTAACAAATACAAAGTCAGATCGACGAGGCACGAGACGAAAATAAATAATCGAAATGTCAGTCGATAAGAAATCCTATGAGAGACACCTTACTTTCTATAAATAAGATTCACTGACGACATAATCGCATTTCACGTCGATGGATAATACGAATCTCCCAAAATGACGACAGTGAATCGTTAAGTATATATACCTACCGAATATTGGATAGAAGCAGAGAGACAAGCAGGAGAGGCGATTTGACAGGAGATGACGAATCGCGAGAATCGAAAATTTAATTGGATCGCGGGTAATCACGGAAGATTCGATCGACCGTTACCTTCCCTGGTTATCCATTCGCGTTCCTCCCACCTACGAATTTTCGAATTTGCTCGATAATTAACTCCAGTCCAGAATTTCTAATTATCCCTGCTCTACGCATAAAAGTCATAATCGTTTCGACGAAAGTGCGGCCTGCGTGCAAGCTCGATGGTCGATCAACTTTTTCTCTCTCCTTCCCTCCCTCTCTTTTTCTTTCTCTCCTTCTCCGTGCAGACGCGAGCTCGTTAACAAACTTTTCGTTTACTTCAAGTTAATTAGGCTTCCATCGAACTCTGTGCTTTTCAGTCGTGGTAATAAAACCAAGCGAAATTTTGGCGAGCCCGGAAGACACTCGCCCAAGCACTTCGAGAATGAACGAAGCGTACGAGGATTCGAGTTATTCGATACGTCTAACGTATTCCTTATGAACCTACGAACTTATCATCCAAACGTTGCTTTATCAGACGTATGTACTACCTATGTACCGCGAAACGAGGGATGGTGGAAGAATGATAAAAACGAAAGAACACTTTTATTGCAAAAGTTTTCGTGAAAACTTTTCTACCATTCGACAAACTTACCCGACTCGCCGTGGGGCACGGAAACGTAAAAATTCTTATCGTTAATAGCTCGTACTACTCCTCTTTCATCCCTTGTAACCTTTTTCTAAGAAAAAAAAAAAAAAAAAAAAAAAA
>JAIFRP010000021.1:5894138-5904598 GCA_032403825.1 Odynerus spinipes | reverse complement strand
TCTCTCTCTCTCTCTCTCTCTCTCTCTCTCTCTCTCTTTAGTCTTCTGTTTGTACATTTCCCTCTCTCTTTATTCTTCTCCCGCAGACCACGGGACGGTCACGATCGATCATACGACCTTTCACGTTTTCAAACGCGCTCGACAGTCCAGCCTGTGATCCCATTAAGTATCGTTTACGCCCACTTTTCAGTAAATTAAAGAAACGATCGAACGAGAACAGGATACAGAAGAAGGGTTGTTTATTCTACTTACCGATTTCCATTCTTTAATATCTACGTCAATATCTATGAAGTGTGCTTTATAAAAACATAATTATATGGAGGAAATGAATCGGTGGTTGTTCGAAACAGCCAGCTCCACGATTAATGTTTTATTGAGTTGTGTAGGATAAATTATTTCGGCCTGGTATGTACATTAATTTCACATACGAAGATAAATATCGTCGGCGTGACGCACGATCGTCGCGACGACGTAGCGAGTCCTCTCTCTCTCTCTTTCTTTCTCTATTCTCTTTTCACACATTTTCTCTCATTCTCTCTCCTTCTCTTCCTTACACACCAAACACACACATACATACACACATACACGTCTCTCGCTGAATTTCCACACAGTAAATCGGTCCACCGATTCTCCACTTTTGAAAGTCGATTGGAACAGTTATACGAGTTCCTTCGTCTTCGATTATTCAGTTCGAGGATCACTCATCGTAGCACGAATAAGAAAGAGAGAAAGAAAGAGAGGGGGGGCGAAAGTATGTGCGTATTATTCACGTCGCGCAAATCTGCGTGCACGTGAGAATTATCTCGGCGTCGAAGACGATCGGAGATCGAACGATCGTATTTAGAAGGAGAATTGAGGAAGAACGACGACAACGACGACGACGACGAGATAATAAAAGTTTGCTTTCACGGCACGAAAAAGTACGGCGCTCGTTCGGTTCTCGTCCACCTTTGTTAACGTACATGGTATATACGTGTGTACATATGAAACGTGTATACGTATGTATGTATGTCGTATAAGTGTATATGTGTAAGTGTGTATGTGTCGATAACGAATACTTATATAACTATAGAATTCACGTACGAAGAAAACGATTTGCCGATCACGCACACGGAAGGATACTAACGAACTGCGCGAGCGTCAGTTCAGAAACACTCGTTTCGAATCAGAAGCAACGTCTTCTCTCTTCTTTCTTCTCTCCTCTTCTTCTTCTTCAACTTTCCAATCCTCCCGAGAAAGAGAAAGCCGATAGTTCCGCCCGCGCGAACGTCCGTACATCGCAGAACGTAGTTACTCTTTTTGGGAAACGTACCTTCCACTCTTAGTATCCTCTCTTCCTTTTCTCGCATTAGAAGTTAAGAGTAAAACGTATCCTACCGTACGATCCTAAGTCAATTCCAAAAAAACGAAAGATGATCGTTCGTCCGACCGCGAGCGCGTACGCGACCCGAATTTCTGTTGGAGCGGGAGGGTAGGGGAGGAGAGAAAGGAGAACCAAGAAGGAAATCTTATGAGAGGAGGAGAGAGTGCTTTCTATCGAAGAAAAGAGAAAGAGAGAGAAAGAAGGGTAGATACAAAGAGAAATAAAACAAAATTGAGGTAGGGAAATGGAAGTGGTAGGAAATATCAATCGGAACCAAAGTTTTTTTTTTATAGGAGTAAAAAAAATGAAACAACGTTGACCAAATTTTCATTATTTGATCGTTTCATCTCCCTCCCTCCTCCTCCCTCCCTCCCTCTATCGATCTCTCTTTCTCTTCATCTCCTTCTTCACACGTCTTTCATCTCTCTCACTCGAAAGTCACTCGCGTTTTCCTTCCAATCACCAGCACCGCTGACACGGGTAGCGGATAGGAAGGAGCGTGAACGATATCGACGCGACGCGCTCGAGATTCCAAAGAGGATGATGACACTTCGCCGGATTTTGTAACGGGTGATCGTGCGAATCAGCCGACGAGGATAGTCGGCACCGCAAAATGAGCCGCTGCCTCTGCCTCTGCCGTCGCCGCCGCCGCCGATGGTGGTAATGGTGGTGGTGTCGCCGGCGAAACTTCCAAGTTGATTCACGTCGGGTAGAGGCTCGTGAAACTCGGTATCCTCCAGCTGACGGCCGCAAGAAGGGTGACCAGAAAGTTGCTCGCCAAAATTGCAGGACTGAGGTTCCTCCTGTCGCCACCGTGCATCGCTGCGGGCTTCTCCTCCTCTGTAAAACGAGATTAGAAAGTTTTCACTTTAACGTTCCGTCACGCGCTTTTCTATCCTTCGATGTTGCATCGAGCACCGATACGATCTCGTCTTACGAGTAACTTCTCAAGGAATCGTGTAGGATTCCTGCCTACGAGGCACGTCTCGGGATTACCGTTCGCTCGAACAATTTCTCGATCGCGAGCCGTTCGAAAGGGAACGAGTAGGAGAAAGGAGTCGTCGAATTAACGGAGAGGATAAGAAAGTACCTCTCCGTTCCGTTCCGAGTTCGAAAGTACGTTTTAAACGAATTCGAGCGACGACGCGGAGGCAGTAAGCCTCGATGAGACGAGGACCGAAAGCTCGAGAGTCCGCTCACGTAAGGGACACTCGCTGCCCGGTATCGGAACGAAGATTCCTTCCTATCCTTTTTTTTCCTTTTTCTTTCTTTTTACCGAATCATCTTCTCGTCTTTTCTGCTTCGATTTTTAAAGCCCGATATAGCGTTCTCTCTTATTACGAGTATGCCAAAATTAGGATTAGAAGTACAATCGTATCGTGTGTGTACATATGTATATATCGTGGACTAAAGTTCAAATGGTTTTCATTGTTACCTTCGATAACGTGAACCATGACGTATGCCGGTTTCGCATTGCTCGCCTTGCACGTGTAGTTGCCACCGTGTGCCGGCTTCGTTTTGTTTACCATCAAAATGGAACCGCTCTTCGTGAGCTCAACTTTAACCCCCGGCTCGTCGTCGTAGTTTATCATACGTCCTTGACGATACCAGAACAGGTACTGGGGCGGCTCCGTCGCTGCCATAAGTTGGCACTCTAAGCGCAAACTGGAGCCCTGCTTCACGTGTAAATCGGGCGCGCCTGGTATTATCGAGTACGCCTCTGTAATTTTCAAACGTGCGAAGCTCCGTTGTATGGGATGTGACGTCACCTGAAAAGCCGAGAAAATTCAATTCTCATCGTCTGCTACCACCTACCCTCCTCCTCCGCTTAAAATCCCCGCGTGTATGTACTCGCGTCAGGAAAGTTTACGCTCTAACATATATTCTAACCCGTTTTTGCAACGAGGCGAATTGTTTTATTTCTGATTATTCTAAGAAACGAAGGGAAGTTATTTTAAGTGACTTTCGTGCTTCGTTCCATCTCCCGGAGCTGCCCTTTGGGCCAACGAAGAAAAGAAAACGTTAATGTCCGTTGTCCGCGAGCGTCCATTGTTAGAAACTTCCCCGAACAATTTGACATTTTACTTGACATTATAAATCAACAAAATATCACGATGGCGAATCAGAATTCTTTATACAATGGCAGCTCGCTCTCGATTTTGGCGAATCAACGACATCCCTCGCGAGTGCATCGATAGTTTCTAGATAGATTCTAAATATATCGGCAGTTTGCGCATCGAGAATGGCATATAGCCGGGAACGGATACGAGTTTAAAATATAACCGTAATAAAAGTACCTGGCACTCGTAGATGCCCGCATCCCCAAGCTGGACAGTTTGTATTTCGAGCGCCCAATCCAGAGTACCCGTGTTAGTATGACGTACGGAGAAACGCTTATCGATCGAATGCCTGTTAGCGCCAAGAGTCAATAATTGCCTGTCCTTACGCCTTACCCATGTGATCTGGAACATATGAACGTAATATTTTTAACAATCTGTAACAACTCGCTGTCGGGATGATATTCAGCGAAAGAAGCCCCGTATCTCTCTCTCTCTCTCTCTCTCTCTCTGCGCGCAGAAATTGAGCTCGCGAGCTCGCGAGCGTAAGATAGGTACGAGTACAATGGCTCTTTATAGGTCTTCCTATTGTACCATCGTTTGATATACCATCGTTGATCCGTGTCCTTCTTCTCTTTTAACGATTCCGTGTATCGTTTCGAATCATCGATACCAGTAGTTACACGAGATCCTACATAAAGAACACTATTTGCGTACTATCTAAACGTGTGCTCGAGTTGGTTTTTTTTATTCAGAGAAATATAAATGATTCAATGTTCGGTCGGACTTTCAAAAATTGAGAAAGCAAATGGGGAAGAAGAGAAAGGGGCCAAAAAACACTCTTTACGATTAATTCCCGCGTTTCACTAGACGAGAGATGAAATGGAAAAGCGAACGTTAGTGAAAAAAAGCGCTTCAAACGAATCGCTGCGAATTCGGATTGAGAAGATGCAGCGCTAAATCCAAGGGTATCTATATCACTGCGAGCCCGTTTCGCAAAAAATATCTGACGAGCTGTTTCAACACAGGAGAAGTTTAAAAAGAACGAACGGGCGACGGATTTAGCCTTGAAAGGGATATACAATTTTTCAAACGGACATAAAAATTAATATGCCACGGCACAAAGAGTGTTTGGGAATAAAAAAGGTGCAGGCGCATCGACCGTTTCTCTTCTCGACGATTAATCTTAGTGATTAATCAAGTTGCGAGCTTGAATCAAACGCATTATTCGTTGTACATTCGGAACTTTCTCTCTCCCTCTACTTTGGCCCACCAAGAATCCATTCGCTTTGTTTCAAAAAGAAGATGGCCGAGAGAGAGAGAGAGAGAGAGAGATCTTATTCCTAAACTGAAATTTCGAAAAGGCGTTAATAATCGAGCGTCGAATTAGAACGTTAATTAACTAATTTCAAGGTAGGTTACATCAAAATTAGGGCGCAAGCTTCGCTTCGCGCTCAAATAACTTCAAAGACACCTAACGACCTGCCATACTATATTCCCGTTACAAATTTCTCATTATAGTAGGGTATACAAAGTGATGCTCTCTAACTCCGTTACAAAATGGATGCGAAAGACGGTAGAACTTAATAGCGTTAAATGCGATCATAGATAAACTCGCGCGAAGATCCTGACAGATTTTACTAAAAATATCGTTCCTTAATCGTGTTAATCGAATCGAAGCATCGCGTCGATATCCGCAGCTCACCACAAAATTATTCCCGAGGAAAGCCGTCAGATAGCCATTTTGGTTGGTAACCAAAATGTAATTAGAACGTTCCCAAACCAATAAGTTCCGGAGGAAAGCAATTCCCAGACGATATGACGTTTCAGAGTGTAGCGGACTCCTGTAATCCGAGGATGCCTTCCTGTAATCCCGAATCCGGTAGCGTCTCCTTCCATCCCCGAACTAAGAGCAACTACTATCCTACGGATTGTCGTAAGGGCAAGTCCAATATGGCGGAAGCCTACGCGCGTATGACCCCAAACGTGTGTAAGTTCGCGATGGTGCGCGTGCGCGCAAGCGCGTATTTGCCGCGACGAGTTCTACAACTAAGAGAAGTTATCAGGTACTCGAGTTTACCTCAATCAGCACAAAGTTACGTGAGCCTCTCGGTGTCTTCTAGAAAGCAGCATACGAGATAGATAGAATGAGAGGCAGAGGGGGACAGGGAGAGAGAGAGAAAGAGAGAGAGAAAGAGAGAGAGAAAGAGAGAGAGAGAGACATTCCTGAGGATAGAGAGTACCGATGGTACAATGAAGGAAGAGAAGACCAACATCTGCCATTTGGTTTCACATAACTTCGAGTAGACATCGCATACAAATACGAAACGTTAGCTCGAAGGAGGTTCCCTAGGATCATGGTATGCCAATGGAGACGCTACTGCGAATGAAACTAGGTTGGAGAGCTACTACCAGACACCGGCATCGATATCAACGTACTTAGGAGCAAGGAAATTTGAAGCCGTATCTCTCAGGCAACCCTCAAGTATTAGCTACCGTTCCCTATATTAAACAACCGTAGATAGGTATTTTTCCTCGCTAAGCCATACTCGATAAGTTTCCTAGTGCTCGTTAAATCGGTACATTGCTTTCGTAGGAATCGTACGGTTTAGTAGCAGAGAGAATACTCTTGGATACGAAACACCATGATTCATGGGTTGTACGTTGATCACGGGGAAGCGTACAACTACGCTACGAGCTACATACCACCGACTAGCAGCTTAATTAAAGATCACCGAGCTATAGCTAGCTACACCCTCAACCTACAACATCTCTCTAGATCTTCAACCTCTCTCTCTCTCTCTCTCTCTCTCTCTCTCTCCTCGATAGAAATTGCCACATGACCCCGGCATCGAGTCGAGAGCTTTGCGTTTCGAATTTTCCACGCGTTTGGCATAATCGACGAGTTTAATTACCCTACGACGAGGCGACGTAAAAATGCGACCTGAGAACGCGCAAAGAATTCGAAAATGATCGCGCTTTCGTGCGACGCGAGAGTGCACTGTAGTTACACGAGTTAGTGATGGAGAGCGTTCGAGGATTTATACGAAACGATCAACTCGGCGAAGGGCATAAATCTTACCGCGTGCACTAGCACCGAACGTTATCGCGTAACGAGCATCTCCAAGATCGTTGCCTCGATCACTTGCGGAAGGGTAGGCGGAAGTTCATTCAGTTATCAGAAATATGCTACGAAGAGTGTTCCCCATGTAACGAGGAAAGTTCTATTCGAAGAACTCCTGCCTCTCTCTCTCTCCCTCTCTTTCTCTCGCTCTCGCTCCTTCTCTCCCTTTCTCCTTTATCGTCTTCGGTGAATCGCGAGAAAGTTACGCGGCTCACGCACATACACAGACACATAGTACCTACACACATTTAACGTTCGTCATAACTTAAGGCTTGCGGAGACCGATCTTCCTCAAAGGATCGAAGAGAAACTCGAAGCGTTATTTCACCTAGCGTAACGTAGTATCGATTGCAAGTTATCTCCTTGTACGTTGAACATTAATGGAGACTCTAAAACGAACGACGAAGCCTAGACGAAGTTCTCTTGTTTATAATTAAATTCGTTGGTACGAAGCGCCACGTATATTGCGTAGTAAAATTACAAAGAACTTTCCAATCATTTTCCTCATCCCCTCTCGCTAGCTCACTTTCTCTCCTTGTTTACCAAATTTCTCGAATTTCGATAGAAGTCATTGCTCGTTAATCGAAGAACTACTCCTTCCCTCTCTACACTTCGATGAATTTTTATTATCGAGCGTAGCGAGTTGCGGTGGTCCATTAAAAAGAAGAAGAAAAACAGGAACGAAAAAAAAGAGGAAAGCGTAAATATCGATGAGAACCGTTAGACGTGCGTATCATAGTGGAAATGCAAAATATTGCCGCGCCATCGATTTTCAATATAGCAAAGACCTCGAAAGTCATGCTTTGATATGCGTCGAATATACATACAGATAAGCGAACGTTTGACGGGGGGAGAAAGAGAGAAAGAAGGGTGGAGAGAAAAAACGGTAGCGTGAGTGCGGAGAGAGTGGAAGTAGGAGTAGGTACGGGAGAATCAGGAGTAAGAAGAGGAGGAGGAGGAAGAGGAGGAGGAGGAGGAGGAGGCTCGAGGACCGTGAAACGAATGGGATTGCTTTTTCCGTATTCTCAAATCGTACTCGAAGTAAAAGGAGAAGGTAGAGAAGGAAAGCCGGGATCCTTTCGATACACGCTTAAAATCAACCCCTTTGCATGTGTATACCTCGATCTCGACTACAAAGGGAGGAGCGTCTTCGAAAGGAGCGATTACGACGCTTTTTTCTATCTTTACTCACGGCCCATGTAATCGAGACGATGAAATAGTTTTTCGAGACAAAATAAAAATCCTTGAAGATCTTTTTTCCCCTCTTTCTCTTTTGAATCGCGAATCGAAGAGGGCACGAGGTCGGACGCGTTTCCATAAAAATTCGATTTCGGCTGGAAACGATTATGAGGGAATCTAAGGTGGTCGAGGTTGCTTCTTCTTTCAAACGAGGCGCGATCTCGCGTGCTATGTATTCCGTGGAATACAAGTGAAATAGAAAAATCAAGTGAAATAAAAAAAGGAGCGAGCGAGTGAGAGAGGGAGAGAGAGAGAGAGAGAGANNNNTGGAGAAACTAGAGGATACACGAGAGGAAAATACGATGTAACGAATCGAAGAACTGGGTCATGAGTCTCAGCTTATGTAATATTACTTTTTAAATCTGGTGGAGCATATTAACTGTTTGTAGAGCGTTCAAGCACAAGAGAGATCTCCTCTCCATCTGCGGAGAGAATAATAGCATAGACAGCGTACTATCTTAGGGCAAACATCTATAATGGTATTACATACTACCTTCGAGATATCGTTGAAAATCGAATCGATAAACGTGATTCTAAGGAAACGAACGTTAAAGCAAATGTTTTTTTCTTCTCAAGTACCTACCTCGCGTAAAAGGGAAATACGTTTCCGTTTACCTCTCACCGATTCAAGGAGGTTGTTAACAATTTATATGTGAATTACGTCGAGTGTGTTCGGTTTTTCCATTACGGCTCAACTTACAACAATGCTTGTCATTTTTAGTAACGACGAGATGCTAAAATTCGAAAATCGCACGTAGCAGCGGGTCTAAAATAGGAATTACGTACCTACGTTAGGATATCAAAGTCATATAGCTCTATATGAAATTCGAAGTTTACGCGAACAAGCGTAAAACTTTTAAGATGGTCGTAACGACGAGTGGAGCTAGCAATCGGACTTCCCCGCCGAGCCTGGACATTGAATTGTTAGCGAATTTCGGTCCTCCAATTCCATGGCAGTTATATCAATTTTATATTTCTCGTACTTCTCTACGACTATTCGGAAATAAGTGGGCATAAGCACGAAGAGAAGTCGGATATCCAGAGAAATTTAAATTGAATACAACCTTTGTTAAATGTATACTATGAAAATGTAAAAGCGTGAGAAGCTGTTATTGTCTGTCGTAAAACGTTGGAAAATTATATACTCGAGCACCGGTCGTTTATCAACGACGGATAATAACAAAGTAGATGTATCATGACACGCCAACGTATCGTTCTTCTTTCGATTCGTTTCTACGGCGAAGCATCGCGTTGACTTTTATCTAAGAACTAGAGAAGTGAGCCTGAAACTTGACAAATATTCAACAAACAATTCTTTATTTCCTCCCACGTCCTCTCGGCCGGGGATAGTTCTCTAGGAAGGACGATTAGTCACAACTTTGTTCGAGAAACCGCTCGAGTGTCAAACTTTGTCTTTCCTCGCGACTTTCATAAGTAGGTACGTACCTACCGTGAAATCGATAAAAATTGGGGAAGCTTTTCCAATAATCCCGCCAAAATGATTATATCGCGTTAGAAGATCACTCGATTATTTTCTTCTAAATTCGCTAAATTCGCACCTCGATTTTTAATAATTTAATATCCACCTGTTCCGCTCGATGGAATACGCGCTATCCGACGAGTGAGGTATTTCGTACATTTTTTTATTTCCATAAACTAACGTATAAATATAACGAGACACCTCATGAAAATGGTAGCTAGAAGCCGACGAAGTTTATTTCTATCCGCCGCCGTGTCTGTCAGCTCCATTTTTTTCGAGCAACAAAGAATAGAAATAAATGAAATTTCTTTAAAGCAATCCGGCACCACCATTCGACGATACTTGAAAATTTACGAGCATCGTACTTCCTCGTAATCTTTCTTTTAAATAATTCAACAGTTAAATTTACTTTCTACTACATTTTTCCAAGATAATTCAACGATCTCGTCTATAAAAGAATTATATTCCACTTATTCTCTCATTTCTCTCCCGTAAAGCGATTAGAATTTTATCGAATCGCTGGTAAGACATTAGAAAGGTATTTGCGGTGATACGAAGTACGTAGAAACTTTCACCAGCTTACCCGCCGAACAAACACGAGTTTGGCGAACGCACTTCGCGCGCGTAATGCGAGTTGGAAGAGTTTCAACATCGTCGTCGCGTTGGCGAGCCGAGAGAACATTGACCGGATTCCTTTTCCTCCACGTTGTTCGATTTTCCTCTCGTTTCGGTTCTCCTTTAGTACGAAGGGTAGAGAAACGCCCTCGCGACTGCTTTCGTCTTTGGTACCCACGCGAGACACCGCCGAATTCATCTTTTATTCATGATTTCGAACAGGGTGTGCGCTTTTTGATGCGAACTAAAATCGCTTTCGCGTAAGTATGGATCCTAAGATACATAATATCACCGGAGATAACTACGGTACTAATCGAGAAGAAAAATATGCAAACAAAAAATATAGAGGAATTTTTGTAACAGTGATCTATTATTATCTTTTTAGGAGAACATTTATGAACGAAGGGAAAAAATTTGATATCCGTGGAATAACTCCAAGGTTCGATATACGTAACGGCAATTGCAATTGCATTTGTTACGTTGAAATGACGCGAACGAATATCCGTTTTATAAATACCTCGTGAAATATCGGAGCAACGTTATATGTACCTATCTTTTTTTTTTTTTTTTTTTTTTTTTTTT
>JAIFRP010000021.1:5856687-5871316 GCA_032403825.1 Odynerus spinipes | reverse complement strand
GAATTGAAAGCGATCGATCGCCCTCAAGATACGAATCCCGGAGCTCCTTTCCGTTATCTTGGAAACTCGCCATTTGTCAGAGCATAAGCCGCAGGATAGAGGCTGAATCCGAAGCGACGCGTTCCGTATCGCAAGATCTCGATCTGCCAGGTGAAACTCGGACCAATCTGGATTATCCCACGGCCCACCATCAGCCTCTTCTCTTACCTTCTTTCTTCTTTCCTCTTTCTCCGTCGTATCGCGTATTAAGACTCCGAGAACGAGCCCCCATGCTTATATATACATATATACTATAACGTGATACATTTGATACGATTTCAGGAACTATCCAATTAAGGTCGCGGCTTACGTTCCTGAACGATCAACCGTTTCTCCGTTTGTCGAACCGACATTCAATCTGATCGAATCGTATGCTTGGCTTCTTACGTGTCGTAGGTATCTACGCGTGACAGTGTTGAATTTGATATAGTAATCAAAATCCTCCCCGATACCGTTTTCACGTGCTTCAGTCGCGAGCTCAAAGGAAAGGGATACCAAGGAAGTTCCTACGAGTTCCTATTTACTTTTCGATATTAATTTTATGCGGGTAATCGACGTTTCGCAAGGATTCAAGTTTTAAGGAGGTATACGGCGGAGGAGGAGGAGGAGGAGGAGGAAAATTCGTGTACGAGTTCGGAGATTCAATATGTTGGAAACAAGGGCAAGAACGAATTCGGGTCAGCAGTCCAGCGGAGCGTAATACTCGGATTTAATAAATTACATGGAATGCGAGAGTCGCGATACAAGGAAAGCTTTTTTCTTCGATGCTAGTCTCGTGTAATACAAAAGAAGAAGCGCGGTTCGCGCCGAGCTGCCGAGAGAGTCTTCTCGTTCCAGTTCTCGTGAACTCGAAACATCGCTTAAGCACGGAGGAGGAGGTACCTACCATCACGGTTATGATCGAGCGAACACGCGCGCAAGCGCGCGAATTAAGTCCTCCAATTAACGAGCTTGCTCTTCATTCCACTTTCTTATTTCCTGAAACATTGCCTGCCTATCCGTTCGATTCGACGGAGATTCGTGATTCTCGAGCATCCAGAACTGTCTTTAGTTATCTCTACGTAATTAGAGAAAAGCAATGCGGGAACTCTGTCGCTGTAGTAGAAAACAATCGATACCGACGAGAGACGAGCGGTCTGTTCTGTTGGTTCGAGTAAAAAGAATATAAAAAAAAAGAGCGGGTGCAATTTAAATTATGCCAATAACGACACGATCGTATCTACGTTCCGTTCTATCCTCAGCCTGCTGCGATACTAATTTCTATAAACTGCACCGACCTCTTAAATACTCTCAATTTGTTTATTTCTTTATTTCTGTGACACCTTTGTACTGTACGAGACCGAAACAAACTATCAACACCAGAAAACCGGAATTGTTCCGAGCGGTTGCCTTCCGTAAATTCATACTCGACGTGCCTTTCAATACCGCACCAAGAGTATCGGTATTCCCATTGTCTCGCGAATTTTTTGTTACACCCTCCATTAAAAAAGTTCGGCGTGCGTGTAACGATAGAGATGTAAAATAAAAAAGACATTTTTTTCGGGTATACCTACGTTCTATTCACATAGAACTAAAACACGTTGAGAAATATCGCTTCTCCCATCTCTTGTTCCTTCTACACAGCGACACCGGTGTGAAAGCATACCAGAAGCGTGCATACACGTTCGTATCGTCGTATACACGCCTCCGTGTGTGTGAAATTCTATCGCGAAAAAAATAAAATCGGCTGTGAGCTTTATTCGTACGAGAACTCTTAGCGTTCGCTCGTATTGTACTAACACGGACTAATTGTCAGCCGTAATAATTGGCGAATCTCGAAACTAACCTATCGCGAATGGAGACACGGCCACGGGATACGAATAAACGCGGGTATCTCGCGAGTGGTTGCGGTTGTGCGAGTCGTGCTCGAGTGGTTACGTCGACTTTTATGTCTTGAATTTCGAACGGAAACCACTCCAATTAGAGTCGCAATTGGATAATTAACCCGATCATTATTTATCGGTGCACGTGGCTCTTTCATCGAGAGCGTCGACGCTATGCGCGTTAAATTTAACTGGTCTGACGCATGCTACCTACTTTTCCAAATCAAATGCACATACGCGACTACCGCGACTTGATTCGTCGTGGAAAGTTAAAGAGGGAACGGTTGTTTATGGATCGATTTCAGAGTAAGCTTCTCCTCGTTTATTTTAATTGGAAATAAAAAGAACGAGAAAAGTGTCCTTCCCTACGACCCACATAATACGATCTCTCTCGACCACAAAATAGAACGAAGCTCGCGTCGACGCGACGATATAGTGAAGATTAATAACAAGAAATTTATTTTTCACGCCCACTTCCCCGAGGTTCGAGCGATATTGAAAATTTCCACTCACCGACGCTCGTATACGTTTTACCGAGTGTCTCTCTCCGGTCGTTCGCGATTAACGCTTTTCTCTAGCGCGTTTTCTTTTCGCAACGCCGTTGGCTTTTAACGTATTGGCAAGCACGCCGGTGGTGCCGTCAAAATGCTTCGGAATTCGATATCCCCGTTCCACCACTTCTCATCCTTCCGCTTAATTGCGTTTGTCTTTCAAGAATTATGCTGCAATGAGAATCGTAAATTATCGCATCGATGGAATCTGGTGTGTGCGCGTTCTACGTGTGCACACGGGTGCGTGCATCATACACGTGCGTATACGCGTGTGCTCGCGTTGATATACACCTACGTATACCCATCCACCACCAGTGGAGTCCATTATCGTGAACGTTCGATCGTCGGCGACTCACGCTGGACGCTCGAGGTAATGACGTCCATGAATATTTATCGCGTCATCGTTTGAATTCACCGCATTTCTCTCACTTCCTACATCGCTTCCTCCTGCGCTTCCTCTTTCCATGTGGTGTAATCGTTCGCACACGCAGGAACGAAAAAGAGANAGAGAGAGAGAGAGAGAGAGAATCAAGCGATTGAAATCTTTCGCTATGTTTCCGGAAATGCTCAATGGTACTCACGATGATAAATGCGATATATAATACGTGCTTCGAGCACGTATAAAACGAGAATGCTAATTTCAGTAGCTCCGTTCTACTTCTCGTTCAGACTTTGAAAATCCTTTGAAAGGAAATTGCGTTCTGGCTCGCCCACGACGAAATTATCGAGTCCGATTTTCAAATCCCGATTCGTTCGTCATCGCCGTTAATACCAATTAGTCCTATCCACGCTCTACTACTACTACTACTACTACTACTACTACTACTACTACTACTTTTCTTTTCTTTTTTTTATTCGGATAGGGAATACGCGCAGTGGGATAAGCCGGGAACGAGGACGATTTCGAACGGAGATAGCGTGCTCCGGCCGGTAAATCAAACGAATCGATACACTTAATCTGGCATCTCCGGGGCGATACGACGTTGGCCCATCCCGACTCGCGAGGATTTATGACTCGGCGGACGATCGAACGATAACTTCGATAAATTGCAGTTAGTCGTGATCATCGACTCCGAGACTATCCTCATCTCATTCTCTCTCTTTCTCTTTTCATCTTTCTTTACCTCTCTCGAGTCTCCTACCGTGGTCGTCTTTTCAACGGGGACGGACGATGTAAATCGTCTATAAAATCTCTCGTAGACCGGCCAACGAAGCACGCGCGGTACAATATCGGTGAAAGACCACTGAAAGACTGAAATGGAGACCTCGTGTCTCCTTCTCATTTTACCACGCTCATTTTCCACGTTTACGTAACTCCATTCGGTCGTGCTTTTAAGGAGCTAGTTTGTTAGCGTACTTACAGGCTAAAAAGAAAATGAAAAAAAGGAATCATGACCGGATTTACTCTTTAAAGCTCGCGTAAAACTCGAACTTTGTTCTCGGAGAGATGAGATTTTTCTTTTTGAATCGTTTCGCCTTTTTAAGAGACTTCATATCGTAGCCTCGAAGTTTCTAGGATACGCCTATGTATAGAAGACTGGTATTTCTCGTTGAAAAGAAAGCCCCCGGGATCCGTATTTTCGCGCGCGACTGCGATATCGAGTCGCACAAAATATTTCTTTCGGAATACCGCGGCGAGGGGTGGTGCAGGCTGGAGAGCGAAAAACAATTCGGAAGAAACACTCGGCCGTTTGGGTATATTTGTGTATCTTTCTCGGCAATCGAAAAACAACGAAATAGCTTGCAACGGTCCGTCTAAATCTCCAAGAAAAACAAGCGCAGCACCCTCGGCTGCATCGTACTCGTCGTAGTCGTCGTCGCTTGAGTCTGAAAACAAAATGCTCTCCTTTCTGTCGTGCCACGTTCGCTAAATAATTCTCTCGCAGAGTCCTCCTGTTCTCTTCTCCCTCGCTCTCTCTCCCGCTCTCACTGCAGCCGCGTCTCTCTTTTCTTCTTTTGTTTGTCACGAATGCATCTCGCCGAGGTTTACTCGTAAAAAACCCCGGTGCATTCTTATCGTTGCCTCTTTCTCGATTACACAGCCAATGTACATACACACACGAGGGACACTCGCAGCAGTGCGACATAAAACTGGATAACATCACCCGACCCTTTAACTAAAATAAAAAAGAGAGAGAGAGAGAGAAAGAGAAGTCGAAACTAACTGCACTTAGTTCTATTTTCGTTTTACACGTTTCGCGATCGTAAAAAGACTATCGCCGACGTACGCGTTCACACGGGGAAACTTGTTACTCCCCCGTACCCCAGGAAAACGTGCGCATCAACGTTTCGTACACACGCGTACTTCTTTGATCCCAATTTCACAAAGTGCCAAACGCCCACGTTTAGCGAGCTTTGATGGGTGCAAGATTTATTTACCCACTCACGCGTGCGCGACGTTTCGACGTTCAAACATCGTTCGCGAAAAAGCAAATACCTGATATACTTGTTGACCCCCTTTAAAAATCACTCGATATATCATCTCGCATTCCTTTGCCAGCTGACGCTCACTCTGTCAAATAGGAGAAGAAGAAAAAAATACAATTTCATATGGCAACCCCGAAATCACGAATTTGTCGACGAGTTTGTAATAACTGCGGATAGTCGATAAAAGTGTGAAAGGAGAAAAAGGAAAACTAAAAATAGAAAGAATAAATTCCTTCCGATCAAATCGTACCGCGTACAAGCTGCTCCTAATGAATTATGCAACACGGGATGCGGAAGATTTCCAGGCGGGCTTTACAACCTTCGTTTTATTTTCTGTGATCGGAGAGAAGCAAGGGTAGAGGGGGCTACACGGTGGTGCGTGTATGTGTATGTCCATGAGATGAGAGAGAGAGAGAGAGGCGCTTGTACCAACTGGAATAATCGCCAGGACACGGCCGTAATAACACCCTACATTGGCCTCCCCTGTCGGCGAGGGCTCGAGGGACGATTCGAGAAGAACGCGTGACGCCACCACCCCTTTGGAATTCGTCGCGGTTCGTTGATAGTACCCATTAAACGCATACCCCGCGTGATTCATAAGAAGGATAACGAAAAAAGGGGAGGAGCAGGAAATTAGCCGACGCATCTGTCGCGTTTCGGCCGACGGACGAGAAGAAGTCGAAGAGGAGAAGAAGCGTATCGGCTCACGATCGGCTCGTAATCCCTTTAGCTTTTGCTCATTCGATGTGCGAGAATAACCGCAGCTCGGGGGCCCCGTACTAGAAAATATCTCTCGGGATTTTACGGGGGTGGGTGTAGGGACCACGAGGGGTGAACGAAGTTTCGAATAAGGAATGTTTTATAAGAACGACAGATGCGTCTCCTGGATTATCCCCTAAACACACAACATCTCATCTCTCTCTCTCTCTCTCTCTCTCTCTCTCTCTCTCTCTCTCTCTCTTTCGTATATACACACATACACAAATTTCTTCTCTCTTGCATCTTTCATTCGCCTCCGGGCTAAGAAAAACGCCAGTCGTGTGTAGTGTATCGATGAAAACGCGAGAGAGAAAAATCGAGACAGAAGGTAAAGTACCCTCTCTCGTCATCTATTTTACGAACGCGTCTTTCTATCCCTACATTGGCTAACGTAGAGACAAAGGGATTAAATTTATCCGTCGACCAGTAACAAACCGAAATCCCGTTTGTGAAACGACGAACTCGAAATTTCAACTCCCTCCCTGCCTCCCTCTCTCTCTCTCTCTCTCTCACGCGCGCTCTTTCTCTTTCTCCCTATCTCTCTTTGCCGATCGAGTTGCTGCACACAAATTTCCATTAATCATCCCCGCATCGTGTTCGAAAGGTACGCGCTCGCGCACGCGAATGCGAGTACCGACTATTTTCGCTGTCGTCGCTCGGTTGCTCGTAACGCGAGGAAATTAGCGCTTTATAACGGCCGCTCGTCGATAATCGCATCGACTGCTCGCGCGCTCGTTATCCTACCGATTTGCCTGGGGAGCCTTGCGATCTCTCTCTCCCTCCCTCTCTCTCTCTCTTTTTCTCTCTATTCACCTATCTATACGTCTCTCTCATGCATGCTGATACTCCATGGAACGACAGCACACATTTTACTTTTTTTTAAGACTAACCACAGCCAGAAGCAAATGCATCTTTTCACGAGTTTATAGCGAGCATCGATGGACGTTCGATTCTCGTCACGTTATCTAGCCATTTCTTGAAGGATATAACACCGATAATGGAACACTATTAAAAAGCGACCCGGTATTATCGAGCTCTCGTGGTACTCCCGGCAGATACGCGATACGACCTACGGTGTTTTTATATAGAATCGATCCAACGTTTCGACCGTTTGCTTTTTCTCCTTCTGTCTCTCTCTCTCTCTCTCTCTCTCTTCTGAAATATAAAATGTTAGTGTCCAGCTCTAGACACGGCGTAGCAATACGATAAATAAAGACGTTGACACGATACGAGTAGCTTTCTATCGATCGTGATTTCTTCTTAATACTGTAGGACTTGAAACGGAACAAGAAAGCAGAACAGAAAATAGAATTCTAATTGTAAACGGCTGAAGGAAAGAAAACTCCGAATCGCGGTGATTAATAATACTTTTATTTAGATTGTCACGGCGTCGGCAGGAAGAGAGAGAGAGAGAGCCGAGCTGTGTCAATAGTATTTATATTATCGCGCGGAGAGGAAAGGGGTATACATTCTCGAACGATCTGTAGGCCCAACTCACATATACAAATATACACACAGTCATTACTCACGTACAGTCACATATACACTCAATTTAATTCCTACAGGTCTACATAATATTTTACCGTATGGAGCACTAAGACTTCACTTTAGTTCGACCGTTTCGTTCGGTAATCGTCGCGTAACTGCCTCGCCTTCGTTCGTTTCTCGAAGGACACTCCGGGAGCACCGGAGGAGAAACAATATAAACATTACATATATATTACATATACAGGGATATATTGTCGCTTGGGGTAAATATCGAACGTCAACAATACGCTTTACGATTACTAACGCATACCTACTCTAAAGAAAAGAATGGGTAAATATTAGATGACCAAGAAAGTTCTGTCGTTTTGGTTTCTCAGTCTTTTTAAAGTAAAACAGTTGAATTTTATAAAACTAGGATTTTCTACATTATCCTCTCGTTGGGAAAGAGTATCTACTACAATGTAATGGTGAATATTTTAATCGATAAAGCTATTGTAAACAAAAATAAGTAGGTTTTTATTTTAATCGTAAATAGCGACAGAACTTTCTTGATTGCCTCGTAAAAACATAAAACAGAAGAGAATGCATTTGCTTCGTGCGCATTGCGTTTTCGTCTAGTCGGCAAATCCGCGAGAAAAATTGGCCGCGAGCGGTCAAGCGTGGATGTTGAAAACCATTACCTTGGCCGACTACAAATTTCTACCGTGAAAGCTGTCGAGGAACGTGCCGTGAGAGTTAAAATGGCAAGCGCGCAAGCTTACACCTTCCCGCGTTCGTAGCCGTACAATGACACCGTGACGTGGAACGAAATATTCTTACGAGTTCAACTTTTCTATCGATCTCTACTTCCGTCGACACATGTGCGTATCTGTATGGGTGTACTCGATGTTACGTAAATCGACACCTCTCTCTCTCTCTCTCTCTTTCTCTCTTTCTGTTTCTTCGCGTTCGCCTACGACACGCAACGTTAATCTCGATCGGACAGCAAGCTTTTTAAAAATCAAACGAATAAACTCGTATTCTGAGAAGTGAAAGATAAAAGAATCGATGGATCTGTCAAAGTGCGGATGTATATTTAATAACGTCTATAAGTAAAAGGATAGACGACCGACGGGTATTTAAATCGTCGTCCCTCCGACCCCGTTGAAAATCGTATCCAGTGAATAAAAGACTCGAGCATAAAGACTGGAAAATCCTTAATGACAGACGTGAAGTCTCCATTTATAAACCGTTATAATGAGCCCGGTGGATGTTCCAGATATATCGACCATATTTCTCGATAAAATTCTAAATCGTGAATCGAATACCGTACGATTCTCTGCTATCAAACAAAGGCAACCTGTTCGTTTCCGTGAACGGGCCTCCCGTGCGCGTAAGAAATAGAGAGGGAGGGGGGAGAGAGATAACGCTAGAAGATATATTTAACCGGTAGACTGGATTTCTTTTTACACTCGGACTCGGAGCCGAGCACACGATTCACAGGGCACGAGGTGGCACGAACCCACGGTGCTTTTCCACTGGGAAACGATACGTCTGACCGTTTGATTACCCACGTTATACCCTCGAGCTCATAATTACGAGTCGAACGCGATATTCGTCACGCCATCTGGCATATCTCAGAGCCATGTAACGCCGTCGATCGCGGCGGAGATCGTAGGCGACGACCGAGCGGAAAAATCATCGAATATTCAACCCCTTTTCAGCTCAATAGCAACCCTTCGCCCACCTCTCATATTTTTATCTCCTCCTCGCCCTTCCTCCTACCCTGCCACGGTTTGCGCTTCTTCTCGCGATCACGCGATGTCCATGTAACTACCGTATCCTCCCCTGCCCTTTTCGAGGACGACGCCGAGGTACGAGTAGCGAAGAAGATCGCACGAGAACATAATTTATGGATGAAGGTTTATTTTCGTTATCGCTCTGGAAATTGGTCGACTGCTGCCGTCGATTTTATCGCGACGACCGTCGCAATAAGATTCCTATGTGGGAAGGTAAAGCTCCGCAAGAATTGAGACATTAAAGTTCGAGCAGGCATTTTCTCGACGTTTACGATAGATGTCATAGACGTGGACAGAGGTCATCCAGGGCATTCTACGATCGACTCCCTACAGTATAGCTTATCGTACCGCGTTCCCTCTGTCTCGCTTTACGCTTTACCTTTCTTATTTCTTTCCGAGTACGGCTATTAAAGTTGAATGAAATCGTCGGAATGTTTTCAAGACGAACAAATTTCCTTCAACATTTGAGCTTCCTTTGAGACGTTCGTTCGATAAAGATACGAGAATGGAAAATGGCGAATCTCGAGGCCCTTTAAGCGAAGGGTTTTTCTCTTACGTTAAAATATTCGTGCTTAAAAAGCAAAGACACCTACGGACGCAGAAGTTACGTGTATGGGTAAGGTAATAGTACAGTGACCTATATATAATATCTTGGTAGACCGAGGCATCGACGGGCTGACCCTAACACGAAAAAAGTCGTGCCGTGACGTTGAGTCCTCCATAGAGGCAACCAGCGACGCTGACCTACATAAATTCTACGAATCGAGTCAACTCGCCGACTTGACCCGTTTTCACTCTTTACTACGTGTTCGCGCGGTACTCGCACGGAAACTTGTTCGCACGCGGTCTTCGCTCGTTCTGTTCTGCTACGCGTCAACATAAATTTTTACAAACGGACGTGTTTCCAACGAATGGAATCGGGGACTCGAAAAACGGACAGCTGAAAGGTTTAAATCGCTATCGATTTGCAATAACGTTCGATGTATAAAATGCAAAGCTTACGAACAAATGGGAACGGTCAAGGATCGCCTTTTTTATTCGCTGGCGACTCGTTATCTTCATCGTCGTTATTATCATTGAAAAAGACAGAGAGAAAAAGGAAATTCCTTCGTTTTCCATAAAGCTCAACGCTAACAAACTCTCCCATCCTTCTCTCGTCCTCCTCCTCCTCTTTCCTCCTCGTACGAGCCGTTAGCTCTCGCGCACGAGTTTCAAGCTATTCTTTCTAATTAGCACGGACGACACTCGTTATCTCATAGAAGAGGACGCGCGAGTAACCCCTGTATGAAAAAGATTATAATACCCCCGAGGGCCATCTTTGCTTGCGAAGTGATTATATCAGATTTTTCGCAAGTTACTCGGCAGGCAGGCAAGCAGGCAATTACGGTGATAGGCACGGTCCTTCCTTCTTTCGTCCGAAGTATTAACAAGCGCTCTGTAAATGTAAGAGCCCGGAAGACTCGTAACCGTCGACCGAGCGAGTATAAGCACATTCTTTCCACCGCGTACACGGCTGGAGGATTAAAAAAAAAAAGAGAACAAAAATAGACAAATTCACGAGATGGTGCGAACATTACGCGGGGCTGTTATTTAAACTAAAGTGGCGAGTATAGGTGGATGTATGTAGGCACTTTTCGTCGGAGGTTGCCAGGGGAGGGCGTAACGAAGTGACGATGAAGAAAAAAGATGAAGAATAGGGGAGGGACAGCGGTGAAGCAGAGGGATAGAGACAGAGTGAGGTCTTCCCGCGTAGAACGCTACGAAACCGAGTCGAGGCGCAATTTTCAGACAATTTCGGGTAATAACTTTTGCATGTGAAATTGCTGTAATACGTTTTCCCAGGCGACCGACCGGCAGCTAGGTGTGCGTTATGCAAAGGCCAACCTCTCCCCCTCTCTTCCCTCCCTCTCGCTCTCTTTCACTCTCTCTCACTCTCTGACTCACTCTCTTCCACTTTTACTCGTGTCCGTAACAATCAGCGTTTACTGCCAGGTCAGCCTTCCCGGACGCTACATATCCATGTATATACATACGTGCATACTTGTACTTCCTCCACTTTTCTATATACAAGCTTCTTTCGGCTTTTCGCTTTTCTCGGCATCACTTATTCACGTCTCCCGGCCAAACATCTCGCATCCTTTAGTTTAAAACCCGACCCTCGTATTTCCGTCGCACGTAGCCGCCACCTGCATCTCCATACTTTTCTACACACACACGCGCGCGCGCTATATATGCCTTTTCTCCTCTCGTTTCTGCCTTTGTATCTCTTTGCTAGCACGCTTCTCTCGCTCGCTTCGCGGTGTGTACTATATTCCGAGCCTATTGTTTCCCGCGAATTCTTTCACGAGACTACTGTGAGAACGACATAATCAAGTGACCCGTTATATCCATGCGCTGTACGAGAATGAGCGAGAGAGGGGCGGATAGGAGACATTGAAGAGAGCCGTTCTCCAGATCTGTATTTTTCCACGAGCCGATCGTCAAATATTTTTCCAGAAACCGAGAGGCATCGTTGGAAATGGGATAAAAGGGTTAAGAGGGAACGGACCGGGTAGAAAGAGTTTTGCCGTGGATTTTTCCCGCAGGAGTAGAGAGAACGGTAAATGCGCTTTTCGAATTTGATAGCCGCATCGACCAATCTCGAATACAGCTGACGTCGAAATTTTTATAAAGGGCGCGCTGCCACAGCTCGTACCTTTTTTTCAAAACGTAACGATTCCTCCTTTCGTACGAGATTTCCTCTCGTTGTTTTGTGCCCATGACGAGAACGAGGGAACGACCATACGAGGAAAAAAAAAAGAAAGAACGGAAATGAATTTCGTACTCCGGATTTATGTATACGTACGTCATACCGATGCGATATCGATTCGTTGCGTAGCCTCTCGTAAAATTTTCCAATAGGAATAACGCCGGACGCTTTTCCATTTGTAAATCCGAAATTTACGAAATTGCATTCCGTTCACCAGGAACGCGCGAACGTGAACGCGAATGACCCCGATGCGGTGGAATATGAAAGAAGAATTTTAACGACGATGGAATTAAACTTCGTTAACTCGACCACGTGAAAAGGGTCGCGCGGAATCGATCGTCGTTCCCAGTCCCATTGCCAGCAGCCCATCCGCCTCTTTCTTCGGTCACTTCGAAATTCTTTTTCTCTCCAGCATCGCTATTACTGGAATGCCAAAAGCACGAATACCTTGACGTAATTGAAATATTGCTGTATTCGGCGCCGTCCGTGCTCCCGAGCGACGATTGCCATTGATGGAAAAAGAAGCGTCCTTTATTTTTATCGAAAGGACTCGAGAATTTCTTAAACGTCCGATCTAATGCGAGGAAACGTAACGAGCGTGAAGCTTTCGTAAAAGCGGCTTTACATTCGGAATTATTGACGTACCATCTTCCACTCGTAACGTCGTAATCCAACCGACACGATTGCTGCAGCTTTCAAGAGAATAGAATTACGAGGTATGCGTAGAAGAAAACGTTTTATTCCGACAAGATAAATCAGTAAATGAACGCTCGAGGAAGGAGGGGCGAGGTGAAAGAGGAAAGGGTCATGCTTTTTACTCACTCTCTCTCTCGTTCTTTCCTCATTCTCTCTTTCTTTCATGAACGTAGCGCTCTAGTGACACGGATTATGGATGGAAAGGAGCTTTGGTGGAACGCTGTCGCAAATTAAAATAAAAGAAGAAACAGGTCCGAGGACCCGAGAGCTCTAACGCAACCCCTGCTATCTCATTGTCCGCTCGCTCGTCCGGAGACCGAACGAGTTTACGCGCTTTATTTTTCTACCTCGAGGAAACCTTTATACCCCTCACCCCTTCGTCCTCACACCCATTCCTCTTTTGCCCGTTCTGCGCTTCTCGGATATCCGGAGAACGTAATAAATTCTTTCGCTCTTCTTCATCATCCGGTACCCCTTGACTTATGCTTCATTCGGGTGTAAATTCGCACGCGTATTATCCCCGGCGTCTTTTCCATGCATACGAGATAGCGAAAACGCAACTATAAGAATTTCTCTATTCAACGAGAGATGAGAGAGAGAGAGAGAGGGAGAGAGGGGTGGGAGGAGGGTTGAGAGTGGCAGAAGAATATACGGCCGTCGCTCGAGGCTTTAAAGAGGCAACGCTGTGTCGCGAAGACGAAGAGCCGAGCCGCGTTAAACGAATTCGCGATTTCTTCCACGACATATTGTACCCGCTCGTATGACTGCCCTTCTTCTTTACTATTCTCATCTCTTCAACGTAGTTTTCTCTTTCTTTATTTCCTTTTCCTCGTAATACTTTCGAAGCGGCATGGTATTTGCGAAAGTACTTCTGATCGGCCTCTGCATTTAATTACGATAAAAGAAAAGAAATTTTACCAATTTCTCTTCCCCGTCTTCTCGCTCTTCTTTTTACGAATAAAATCCATGGAAAAAAAAGTGGAACGCGTAAAAGATCGATATCATCGCAGACGTTACCTCAATTTCGACGTGCAAATAATCGAAGCTTACGTTGCGATCTCGAAAATGATCTCGCCTCGAACGGAATTTATTCCGCGTCACGTCGACGAAGAGCGAAGCGTTGTAACGCGGTTATACGCGCGGTCCCGATCGCGGCCGCGAGAAAAACGGAAACGATATACCAACCGATCGGTATCGTTAATTACAATGAATTACGAGAAGCAGCTGCTGCGAAAATATCGCGATGCGTTGTGCGTTCAAACGTGTACCGGGCGTACGCGCGCCATGTGTGTTTCACTGGTTGCACGTTTTCGCTGGTTCCGCTGGTAGAACGATGTGTGAGATGGGAGAAAGAGAGGAACGGGGGGTGTGGAATATTAGAGAGGTATACGAGATAGGTCGACGCGATAAATTTTGCACAATTGAAAGGCAGCGCGACGTCGAGTGCTCACGCGAATCTATAACGACAGCTTTAACACTAATCAGCGATATAATTGCTGTCGGTCGATTCTATCGTAACGCTCGTCAACGATCGACCGATCGTAGATACGTAAACTGTCTGGAAAAGTTTCGAGTCGATGACGATGATGAGAGACGATAAAGCGAGCACTCCTTTCTCGAATCGTGGCGATCGGAACGGAGCTGGTAGTATAGCTAGATGGTAGGAGGCAATTCAGCGTCCATACTACGCCCGCGGCTCGTGTTAATGCAGAAAATCCTGAGTAAAGCCCCCATTTAACAGCCAAGATTACGGGTAATACACCTGATAAGGATTATAGAGACCTCGCCTCCTTTCCCTCTCTCTCTCTCTTCTCTCTTCTATCTCTGTCTCTCCTCTCTTTTCTTCTCTCTCTTCTCCACCTTCCCAGCCTCTTCTCGTAAAATGAAATACCTGGGTCGAGACCAGCGGAGTAGGTCTTCGCATAACGGAATTGTCCTCGTCTTTGAATAATTAAGCTTCTTTGCCTCGCGGCCAAAGCTCCGAAGCGGCGATCCCGCTTGCCGAGAGCACAGAGAGAGAGAGAGAGAGAGAGAGAGAGAGAGAGGGAAAACTGGAGGGAGAGGAAAAGAGAGAGAGTGGGGGGAGGTAAGAGGGCTGACTTTATCAAAGGTACATTACTAATTCTCGTCCCATCGAATTAAACGCTTGGGACGTGCAACTTTCGTGCCGGCGTTTCCCCCCTCCCACGTCTTGCCAACCCTCTACACCATAGTCTCTCTACTTCTTTATTCTACCTCTTCTTCGTTCTTGCAATTTCTTTGGCCACCACCACCACCACC
>JAIFRP010000021.1:5842633-5856668 GCA_032403825.1 Odynerus spinipes | reverse complement strand
CACCACCACCACCGCTATCAGAACTACCAACACCAAGAAATATCTACCACTTGCCGAGCGTAGCTACTTCGTTAGCCGGACGCAACTTTCGCCTAATTATCAACGAGCAACGAGGAAGAAATATCGAGAACTCTGTGTGCCTGCGAACTTCCGACTACGGCAATGTAATTACCGAACAACGGACTAAATGTAGCGTGAGATGCGCGTTTCGCTTCTTGTTTTATCTATGTAACGACTTCCGCTCGTACTTAGCGGAAACGCGCGGCTATTCGATATACCTACCTACCGGCGCTGGTAGCCAGGCAGGAAGACTCGATTCGCTCGGATCTAGTTAAAGGTGCCGGATAAGTGAATGAAATGTTGCTACGAGACCGGAGAAGTTTGTGTGTCTATTTCGGAAGCGTCGACGCGCGTAGACATTATAGAACGTAGAAACGATGGCGAGAAGAAGAAAAGTTTAATGATGATTAGATATCTCAGAAACGGGGAGATAGTTCGACGGTGTTAAAATGATCGCACAAGAGCCCCGATTCTCTTGCTCTCTGATCACCACTGCGCCGACGACTAAACCGAAACGAATAAATAAGTTAGTAGCGCTATTCGCGGAGTAGATATCTTCGTGTGTATAATAGAAACTAACGCGTTTCGACAGCAGGCGTTAGCTGCGGGAGTCGCGAGTGCGATGTCGATGAATCAGCGATAATATTCCAATTGAAATTGGATATTTGATAAGCAAACGCGATGCGGCTAATCTCTCGCATACAACGCGTTAGATATAAATCAATTGATATGGGCAGGAGGAAGGCGATAAAATAGAAATACGTACGTACCTAAAGCACGCATCGTTCAAAATTAACGCGCGCGATTGATCTTAATTAACGGATCGTACAATGCGTGGAATTTACCCGTGATATTTTCCACTTCTTTTTTTTTGTCCAAACATCACGAATATTCTACTGATTCAATACGTTGCCCGACCTCGATGCATTTTGGCAATTACTTTTGACAACGATCAAAACCGTTATTACCTATCACCCGTCGATTTATTGCCTGCCGAATAAAAACCTTTCTTTTGGCGTAGGAACATTTAGCGAAATTACGTTGGACACGTAACGTCGGTAGCGGCTCTATTTTATCGCCCAAATATCAAGGGACGTTAATTGCTGAAAATTATTTGTCGCGTTTTAATTCAAGAATCTGGCAATATAACGATGTCATTATTTCGTTTGAAAGTCGAGGCAAAAGGTCGGGAGCGTAGGTTCCCTTTTCTTTCTCGCGATATATCGCACGGCATAAAATGAAATTTCCCAGCTGAAGCGAAATCCGCGGATAAGAGCTAACGGCGTGCGCTGGTTCTACCGCAGCAAAGGAATCAATAAGCGGGAAGAACAATAAAGAAACTGGTAACCAATGCGAGCGGGTCCTTCTATCGTTCGAAGAATCATCGTTAAAAGGATAAAGTGAAAGATAATCGTGATCGTTGGCGATTACTAGGAATTCGAACTATTCACACTCCCCGCGCTCAATCTCACTTATGAAATAATCGACCGATCGTTCAGTTACTCTAAAGTTTTGCAGTCACTGTATCGAAAAGTTAACTGCGAGCTCCACTATGCAACTGTGTGTATATATATATATATTGCTCGTTGCGGCGAACCAACTGCAAATCGTTCTCTTTTTAAACCGCCCGTAATTGTCATTTTTACGCTTTTCGTTAGGCATGGAACGCAAAAATGCACTAGGTGAAATTACCACGGGTTTCCGCAGTAATCTCTTAAATTCCTGCTATTTAATTACAACGGTACGCTTGGTTTTCGCGAGAAACGGGCGACGAAAAAAAAACGAGTAACGAAACGAGGTAAATACGACGCGAAAAATGGATATCGTGATTGTCAAAATTCGATAAAAACATTCGACGCGAAGCGGGACACGCTTTGCGCGGGATGGGATGAAATTGAAAAAAAATTTGACGCGAGTGGGCGCGCGTATACGCGAGGGTGCGCGAGTTTTGGCCGTGTCGTTAAATAGAAGAAAAACTTGGCTACGTATCCCAAAAAAATATCCGTTTTATAAGATAAACACGAGATACGGGGACACCCACGCGAATACCTATCTCGATATCTCCAAACCCTTTAAGTATCACCGTAGATGGATCGATGGAACGGGCAATTGGCAAAATTATACGTCGAGGAGTCGGATGAATGGCCGACTACCGGTGGATCGTCCATTCCGTAACGTAACGTCCGATGTACCCCTAAATTCTATCCGCGTGTCACGGTTTTCGTAATAACGGTGATCTCTGCTCATTTAAATGCCACTGACGTACGATAACGCGTTGGTCGATCACACGTAATCTTCATAAGTATCAAAAATAGAAAACAAATTATATACCAAACGTTTCCAGTTCGTGAACAGTGAACCGTGATGAAAAACTCATCTGGAAAAAGCGAATTGTTCGCCAAAATGGAGAAAAATCCTTTTTATTCGCGCAATTATCTCGACGGGTTCGCGAACAGGATACGAGCGAGAGAACGGATTTAATATTTCAAAGGCGGTCGTAGTAGGCGGATAGATATACAGCCAATATCTGTCTGGTCGAGATAAAGGGGGAGACTATTTTGACGGAGCTACAAATAAAACCTATTGTTCCGACTAACGAACGCGTCGATTTATAAATTAAATCCGCACAGCGAATCCTACCTATCGGAGAAGAAGCGGGAACGGTTGTCCTCTTCGTCGTAGAGAAGAATTCGTACGAGTTTTTTTCCTGCTTTGTTTCCACTTCTGGATCCTAGGAACGTTAGACAAATGGTCTTCGCGTGTCAAAGCTCGATGGAATTAACGCGCACCTTTTCGTGGCGACCTCCGCAATGAGGGAGATACGATGCGGTAGAAAAACCAACGGTAGAATTCTCAGCGTCGTTGAGATCGTCAAACTCGTGAGAAACGATCGTTGTATTTTCCTTTTTCTTGTGGTGTATTTCTCGATGAAGGATCGTCAGCTTTATTAAGAGGTCCCTCCCTAGTCCCACAGGCACACGGAAGCTTCCTCTTCTTCCTCTTCTTCTTCTCTACGCGAACGATCACTTTCACCAGTAGCACCATCGATCGAGCCGATCTCGAGTGTCCACCAAACGTTCACTGCAGACGCGGGCTAGTAGAATTGCGGAGAATTCACGAACGCGCGAAAGTTTCAGGGATCGATATGTCCCAACGGCGATCGATCGTCCTTCGTCCTCGAGGATCTCTCGCGAATTCTCATCCCGCTATACGATACCTATATACCGAGGATCACTCTCTTGTGGCGCACTGTCGTCGTCGCACTCGCGGAACGAGGTCGAAGAGACAACTTTCGACGAACGCGACTCCTCCCATCGGGAACGAACGCGCGCGGGTGTCCGCTCTTTCGAAAAATTCTCCGGGATGTCCTCGGGAAGGAAGGAAAAAGAAAAAAGAAGAAGGTGGAAAGGGAGGAAAAGAAGAGAAGAGAAAAGAAAAGAAAAGAAAAGAAAAAGGTGACACTGCTCGTCGGTAGATTAATTTCCCTTTGAAAATTCTGCGTTGCCGCGAGGATGCGCGCGAGCGAGCTTGAAGCTTGAGCGCGGCTTCGAAAGGAGAAAGGGGAGGGGATACGAACGCGTACGCGCGGCTAGCCGAGCGGCTAAGCGAGCGAGCGAGCGGTCGAACGAGCGAGCGAGAGAGCGACGGGTATGCGCGAGCGACGCGTCGTGTTGTTGGAAAGCGACTAAACCCCGAGAGCCGTCCTGCACCCCCGGATGCCGCGCATGCCCCTTCTTCCTACCCTACGGCAACTCTCTTCTCCTCTTCCTCTACCTCCTCTACCATCTCCTCCTCCACCACCACCGCCTCCTTCACCTGCACCTCCTCCACCTCCCAACATGTGCCGCCCCCGAAACCGCGGTGACTTCATCTTTTTTTCCCCGGCCAAGAGAGCCCTTTCCTCTATCTCTTTCTTTATTCCCATCTCCACCTTCGTCTCATCCCTCTCGCGGTTCTCTCTCGCTCACTCTCTCTCTCTCTCTCTCACTCTCACTCTTTCGCTCTATCTTTCTCCCTCTGTCTCTCTTTCTCGTCGTGAACGAGCACGATCGAAACGGTGAATCCAGATTTATTTAGTTGCCATCTGCGATACAACGCGAAACGAGCGACCTCCATCGAGTAGAGGGTCGTTACACGCGACCTTCCTAAAAGTACGTATACCCACCTACTTCCTTTTTTGCGCGATCTAGAGGGAAAAGTATGGTTTGTTTTCGTTTAGAAGTTTAAAGTATAGCAGATAATTGTAACGAGGTAATAAGAAGTTCCCAGCATGGAGATTGCTTTTTAGAGAAGTACCTACTTCTGAACTCTTATATACGCGATAAACTTTCTTCTTTTTCTTCTCTCGAAGCTAGCAATCACATTAAAAGTCTTTCCAAGAGTTACATACGATTATTGTTTACCGTAGGTGTATTTTGTCGAAAATACAGATACCATCTGTGAAACGTGCACTGGCTGAAACCACTACCGGTCATCGCGAACTTCTAATAAACATAACAATGAAAAGTCAAGGGAAATTAAATCCCTAAACCACGTCGAATACAGAGAGTAGTGCTCACGTATCGCGTGAGAAGTCGCGAGAAAAGGCGAGAAGGAACGCTATTTGAATTTTGCGTGGTAACCGAAGCAAATAGGTCGGTAGTGGTGGAAGTTGGTGGAACGGTGGAAACTTATCCGATATCTCGCTCGCTCGTTCTAAATCATATAAACTTTGTGATAAATTCGAAGGTGGATGGGGAGAGTGAGCGAAATAGTGGTGCGAAAGAGAAGAGAGTGAAATTCACAGCGGAAGCGCTAATGGAACGCGGTGGCTGCGGCGACTGCTGTGGCGTTGGCACGATCCTCGAAACCGCGTTGGGCCTGAGAAGGAACCCTGCACGAAAGTATACGATGTTGAAGGAGGTGGTTGGAGGTGGGTGGTAGGAGAGGTGGACTTAGAAAGTGGGGGAGAAACGAGAGGTTGAAGGGTGATTAATTCGAAGACGCACTTCTAGGGCGAGGAGTGCGAGGTGCTTCGTTAAAATCGCGATTCATGGTGCGAAGTGCGAGAATAAGCGATCTGGTAAAGAAGCGATGAGAGGGGAGTCGAGAAGGGGTTAGAAAGGCTGCCCACGGCGTTTTTCCTTCTTCTTCTTTTTCTTTTCTTCCATTTTTTTTTGCTACCTCCGCGCTCCTCGTCAAGAGGCTATTGATTTATTCTTCTACAGGTGCTCGCCTGCCTTTCGCGGAGAGCCACGAGAACCTTCTTCTTTTACCTACCCTTCGTCGTAGCGGTCTTAGTCGTAGTCGTCGACGTCGTCGTTTCACCGAGGGGACACTTCAATTTTTCATCTCGAAATCACAACAATGCCGGCTCGTTAAATCTCCCCTTTTTACATAAAATCGTCCACTTCTTTTTTTTACCCTTTTGCTCTCGCTTTCTCTCTTTCCATCTCTTTATCTATCTCCAACGCAAAGGACACAAAATCCTCTCGCCCATCCATTGTCCCACCTCTTTTTGCTTTTTCCACACGGGAGAGGAAAAGACGCTGGTAGAAAGAGAGAAAGAGAGAAAGGTTTAATAGCCACTCTAGCCGAATCTTTGCCCTCCGGAAGATCAACGCGGCTCGGCGAGGCGACGTTATCGCGATTACGGTCAACCAGTCCTCTTGAGACGCTGTCGCGATAAATAATTCTTAAGAAGGAGCCCAGAGGAAATAAGTAATAGAGTAAGAGAAAGAAAGAGAGACAGGGAGATGATACAGAGAAAGGGCTTAGCCAGGGTTCACGAGTTACACGATAATTGATTTGATCGCGTCGAAAAGTTTCGACGTAAGATTCAAAAGAGGAGAAAGGAGGAGGAGGAGGAGGTGGAGGGGTTGGAAGGAAGATGGAAAAAGGGGCAAGACACTCGTCGAAGAGAACTTTTCAATCTCCTCTCCTTCGTCCTTCGTCGGCATAGGGTGGAGAGCTCTTTATGGAGGCGAACGTTTCGCATTACCAACCGGCCCTTCGAAGCCCTTCTTCTTCTTCTTCTTCTTTATCCTTTTCGGTTGGCCGGGGCTTTCGTCGATGGTGCGATCGATGTCAGCGTGCAAGATATAAAGAAAATCGATATCGTCTCCTTCTCACGCTTGGTCTTAAAGGAAAGTAAACGCGCACATTTACCAAATCCGAAAAATCCCCCCAAAAAGCGGGTGCCATTAACAATCTTCGGAAGGGCTTCATTTTTTCCGCGATCGAAACGAGCTTCGTTTTTCGAAATAAAGCCAAATTTATGGGTAGTTACAACACAACAATACCAAGAGATAACTCTCGAGAGATAACTCGTACTCGCTTTAACCGTATTTAACGAGTGGTATACCGTATCCATATATTTGTCATGCGTCGAGTTTTCTCGTACGATTACAAACCTGCGCGTTTCACGTTAAACGAGTTGAATCGGCCATTAGTATAACCGGTGAAACTCTAGCGGCAGTAGTAGCGATTCCCTTCCACGCCCTCGTCCTGCGTCCCTTTTCTCCTAACCTCTCTTTCTAACTCGATCCTTTAAACTCTACCGTGTAACCACTACCACCGCCGCCACCGTCACGTCCCTTCGATTTCGAAACGCCGCTTGCCCGAACTTTCCTATTAACTGGTTAATTTGAATCCGTCCTGTCCCGTGACACGTGACTAACGATCAAACGCCTTCCCTTCCTCCTTTCCTTCTTGCAACGTCGACTATACTTACACATCGAGAGAAGGACGAACGCGCGCGCGTGTCAGCGATTTTCTTGAATCTTCCTGTTGACTTTCGATCAAAAGATGGGGCATCGATATTTTTAGATGTATTTTTCGAGACGCAAAGAAAACGTCTCGTTCGATAGAGTGGAAGATGTTAAAAGCGAGGAAGGGAGAGACAGGGAGCTTATGAGTTTTCTGTTTTGACCACGAGCGCGTTATTTGTGTACTTTTGCGATCAGCTGTTTCTAAAATTCCATTTTATCTCACAGCGTGTAAGTGTGATATTTTTCGGAAATCTCGACTATTCTTTTTTATAAAATGGAATAGGGTAAGAAACTAACGTTGGTGATTGAAGAGAAAATATTTTGCGAGTAGGAAAAACCGTCTTTGCGAAGCGCCGCGGCAGAAAATTAATATCGTTTTTATCCTCCCTTCGACTTTTTTAAAAGCTTCAGCGTTATCATCGTTATTCGGTGAAATTCACTAAACGTATTAATAAAGTTCCATGTCGGAAATCAGTGCTCCGCCGCCGCATCGTAGCACTTAAACGCATAATAGGACTTTAATAGTTACAACGTAATCACCTTCCAACGTCCACAGCTTTGAACGAAAGGAAACGCGAGACCTAGTTTTCGTGAAAAACTGGTCATGCAACGATTCGATCAGCGCATAGTTCTTAAGGCGGATCCGTTTTGTGAAATAAAAGAGCAGCTCGACGACTAAACCAATTTTCATTTTTACGCGAGAAAATGTTCTCCTCCCTCTCGGTAAATTTAATCCCTCGATTGAATTTAATCGCGATCGTCTCGTATACACGAGAATTACGGTTCTCTTTCTCTCGGTCTCTCTCTTTTTCTCCATTTCTATCTTTCTCTCTCGTAGACGCTAACTTCTCTCCTTCTCTACCTCCGCCCCCAACCTTTCTTCACGATGCGGCGCTGTAACAAATTGGAAACTTCGAGACCCTGTGTTTGAATCTGCGTACGCTAATTCGCATAACCGAAAACTTTGCGTTACTTGTGTAATATGCATCATACAAGCACGTTTGAACGTACGAATTTCGACGAGAGGAGAATTATTACCCTTGCTACACCGTGATTACGCCATTCCGAGCTGCCCGTGAGAGTTAACACGAAGCATCGGACTTTAGCCGAAAGTACTTCAGATTACGATGCCTCGAGGTTGGTATGTCACAAACAAACGATGCGATTATGTTCAGTTGGATGTCCAGCAGAAATGTAAATCCGATCTTCTCCCTTTTAATGATTATCATCCATCGGAATTCGATACAAAAATTGATGTTTGCCGGACTAGTAGAATTCCCCGTAACATTTTTGCATTATAATATAATATAATAATTAAAATATATATAATATTTTCCGTAGCGTGGAATTGAACGATGCAAAATTTAAATGAATCTTTAACGAAGATTCACGCAAAGGAGCTGCCACAAAGAGAAAGCCGAGCTAGCAAAAAGGTGAAAGGGGTAAAGGGAAAGAGAACATTAACAAAGTGGTGTCGGGTGGTCAGCCCTATAAACTGTGGAAGAGTGAAACGTCGAGCGAGTGGCCGTTATTACGGGTCGATGCGTAACAGAGGGCTTTCGCCGCGACTGGCCGCGAAACCGGCAGGCTATCTGGCGTGTTCGCGAGCTTTAGGGCCTCGACTCGTAAAACGATTTTACCGGTTAACTCTTATTCGACTATTCTCGCCGAATGTTAAAGGATTAAACGAACGAGAATGTCGATAAATACTCTCGTCTACCGCCGCAGTTTGCTCATCACCTGTAGGTTAATAAAAAGGTTATATATATATTTAGCAACGATGGCTAAAAAATTTCGGTTTTCCAGAAATTCTAGAAAAGTGTAAAAAATGTAACTGTAACCAATCGAGCTTGTAGATACACTGTAATACTCTGCACTCTAAATCAAGGGAGGGAGAGAAGAAGAAGATGAGAGAGAGAGAGAGAAGCATCAATTAATTACATTCTATATCACCACACGATTTAATCATCAAATTCAATTTATAGAACAGATTATTCGTCAGGCTTAAAGGAACCGTGGCACCCCCGTAATTTGGATGAAATCTCTCGACGATCCCCGAACCCTCCTCTCTTCCAAAGATACATAACGTTTCCAAAGAAGAAAGAGAAGAGGAGCATCGAAAGTGGAGCCACGTACGCGTCAAGAGTGCCCTGGCTAATCCCAATTCGTTCCGTGCAAACAAGGAAGAAACGTCCGTTGGATCGTACGCCCTAAGAATTTCGAGGATAGCGAATTACGCTAACCGTTAGCATTCCCCTTCGCATTGTGTCGTGTCGGTTTAAGGCGAGACGTCTGCTTGGGCCAACCCTTCGCGACCTTTCGTCGAGACTCGAAATTACAATGGCAGTGGGAGGACGAGATGACTACGACTACAGAGACGAAGACGAAGACGAAGACGACGACGACGACGATGATGACTGCTGCTCGATTAGTCCACGTAGCAGCTCGACCTTAGAGAGAAACGTTTCACCATTGGGTTCACTCTCACCCTCTCAGCCAACCCTCGTCCGTGTATTTCCGTCTGCACGCGTTGCGTTTACCGCAAGAGGCCGCAGGGTTCGCGGCTTCGCGCGTAAACACACACGTCCTTCGGTACAATCGTGCTTACCCTCATCTTTGATCACTTTGAGGTTACACTCCGAGCCGCTTGTCATTTCTGTCGTCTCCCGACGCAAAGCCGGTGCTGCACTGCCAGCAAGCGCATGTAAATGTAACAATTTGGATTAATGAAATTAGACACAATACCAGCGTGAAACGTGTATAAGCAGCACCGTCTTATGTATACTACGTTGTATATATCAGTCTCTAGCGAAATTGTATTTCGCTTCTTCGACGACGAGGCGAAGAAACAACGGAGAACGCGTTTATTATTTAAATCCCTCACCCCCCGGCCCGTGTTCACTTGTGTCGTCTAATCGAAGACGCTCTCCTGACTACGTAATTATATTCTATTCGGAGCATCGTCGGCACGATGCTTCCGAACGGCTCTCTACACAATACGCGCTCCCGGTGTCTTTTGTTTCCGAACATTAGTGCTCGGCGTAGAGTTTAGAGACAGACCACGCTGCTTCCGTGGCATTAACCTTCCTAAAGTCCGTGCAGAGTACACGCGCCTTGAATTTACTCGAGCACCTTCTCTACCCTTTCCTTCCCTTCGCCGATTTATCGTTACCAACAAGGGACTCGTTATCGTAGGCGTACGTGCGCGCAACTCGAAACCCTGCAAGAAAGGAAAAAATAGCATTTACCTTTTTTTTCTTCGTTTCTCTTCCTTTTTTTCTCAAGGCATAGTGGCGACACGACGTCGAAGGGAAGCCCTCAACGAAACTCGATATTCAGGGCGAAAGCTCCTCCGGCTGACAAATTTTGTCTCCTTAGTTTCGATCGATTTCCCAAGGCGCGCCCGAAGGGGAGACGAAAAGTCTCCCGACATCGTCTTGCGACTTTGCCTCGAAGTGGGTTGCGTCCTTCGAGCGAAAGCGACTCTCCGAACGAAATCGGAAGAAAAGTTACGCTCGAATCTTCCCCGATTGCCTATTCATAGATTTTCACTTCGCTACGTGATTTAGTCTTTAGCATGGCCACGGTACCTGCGGAGGACCTACGTGAAATTTTCTCCGGGGGAAAGGTATAAATCTATCATTAGGTCTCAGTTTGAGAAAGAGAGAAAGAGAGAGAGAGAGAGAGAGAGAGAGAGGAAGAGAGAAAAGTGGATAGCTCTCGAGTTGTACTCGATCCACCGATGCCAACGAAAAAAGAGGCGTATTTCGTAATTTCAGGGTACGATTAGCTATACTTAATCCACGAATCCCAGGAGACGCGAGGGAGTCAGAAGGGTCGAAAGGGATCCGGCTGAAGGTTCTACGGCCGACGATCTTCTACCACTACCACCAGACTCGGGATATTTATGCCGTTGGAAAGGGACGCCGAGGGTGGAGAGTAGACCGGGGAAAGGGGCTAGTCGCGAAGATTCACGACGGCTGGAAACAAAAATAACCGAGCCTCGTGACACACCAGATACCGTAAATACACATTTATTAAAGGCTTGGCGCCATCCGGAAGGCCGAGGCAGTTTTCGTGTTATCAGGATTAAGGGTCACTCGAGGACGGTTTTATTTAAAAAAAAAAACGATGTTACCCGACGACGTGAAAAATTAATATCCCCCCGCAGGCTATAAGCATCCCAGCCTCCTCCTCGCCACGAAAAGCTCGTTTCCAGTATGTACCCGTATAATTATCGATCCCGCGTATTTGCTATCGCATGTAAATTTTTCTATCGCGCTATTTTCAGCCAAAGAGATTTTAATGCCCGAACAAACGACGTTAAGCACGCTCGAAAGGATTGCCGGTAGGAAGAGAGGGTGGAGAAAAAAGAGCTTAACGAACACTGCACTAGCGATCGAATTTCGTCGATGATAACAAAGTTGTAGAATTCAGATGGAAATCATTGCAAAACGAGTCGCGAATGCTTTTAAACGAATTAAACATAAATACGCGCGTTAATCGACGCTGCGTCATTCTTTCTCCGATTACTCATAAAACTCCGGTGAATTCCAACGGAATATAACGATGAAACACAAAAATTCTCCATCTACACGGACAGAAGAGAGAAACGCCTGGATTCCATCCGAGCGTTTGCCGTGCGAGCATGGTTAAATGGAGAAGCCATACTTCAATCGTCTCTCATGGATCGGAACTTCCATCTTCCAGCCTCCGGCGGATCCGCTCACAGAGTACGGTATTACGCTTCGAATGCTTTTCCGATATTTTTTATTTTCGACCTATTTATTCGGCCCTCATAAACACGGCACTTTGGAGCTCGATTTATACGATCATAGTGAATTCCTAGAACACAGAAAGTTTATCCGTATTCCGTTAAGTTCATGTATTATCTCCTATGAATTTCATGAAAGCGTTAGTCCGATCGATCTTCCTACTCTACTCGCGCTACATACAATAACCATGATGCTCGGTATTTCTGAGTCCATACGTCTCTTCGGTGTCCTATGATACTCGGTCTTTGAAGAACATGGCATACCTTCCGAAAGGGAGAAAAAGAAACTCAGCTTTTCGCGACATTTGCTTCATAGAGAAGGCTCGGGGCTCTCCTCGAAGGACGACGTCCATCGGATGATCCCTAAGAAAAGCTACTTTCCGGCACATGTATCTCGAAGGGTAGGAGCGAAGACACGGATTTCTTCGTTCTTCTTATCTTTCTAGGGACCGATATAGTATAGATGTGTGTATATATACCTACATATATAGTATATACAGTATAGTTCTGTATACGTAGACGGAGCAAAACGTTAGACAAAAGCTTGCAATGGAATTTGAGAGGAATTCTCTTGGCCGTGCCGGCAAACTGCGACGCTGGATCGGCAGAGGAGGTGGAAGCGCGACTCGAACGGATTTACGAGTCCAGCGTCCGCGTAAATGGCTTCAGCTAGGAGAGAACTACGAGAGATAGAGAGAGAAGAAGATAGAAAGCACGGCACAAAGCTTCTGGAGCTGCCGCCCGAAACTTGAAATCTAGAAGGAACGCCAGGAAAGAGAAGTTTACTCGCGAGGAATCCTGTCGGAATTTGGCCGAAGGGCGACTGAACTTCGCAACCGATCGTTGTTGTTCTCGCTCGTATAATTTGATTTTGTGTATGTTTACGGGGAAATAATAACATACGAGAGCATGTTTATGATCCGTGCGCTGGAGCTTCTACTTACGTCATCGGTAACGTATTACTGTACAGAAGAGAAAAATTTCGTTTTTAACTCTTTGAACGCCATGTCACCCTAATATGAGTGACGTTTAAGCTGCCAATTAAATTTATTTATTTAAAGGGTTATTAAAAAGGTCTGTTAACTTTTGGATTTGCCTAGAAACACTATCAACTATCGAAATATGTTTGGCGCTCAACGTGTTAATATTTTAGACGAAAATTCGAGATGTTCTGTAGTCCAATTGAATTATAAAATATTTCGAATCGCGTGAAAATAGAATCGCCGATAGCAACGACGAGATGTAAATTATGCCAGTGGTGTTCCTTCGGTACGAGGAGGGGAAAATAGGGTATGTGGGGCGAGGTTTCACGATCGAGTCGATTTGTTCGTGTTCGCGATTAGCATCCTTAATAAAGGTCGCGCGCAATGAGCAGGGGAAGTGGTCGCGAGGGTGGTAGTATCAGTTTTGCAACGTAATAGGAAGCAACGAGACTGAAACGAGTTTGTAAAGTGTATGTGTGCGTGCGCGTTTGTGTGAGAAAGAGGAAAATAGTAAAGGATAGGATAGAACAGTGGAGAGAGGGGGGGGAGAACAAAATCCATTCGGGATTTAAATAATTTTTGTCCCTTATCGTGAGTACAGCAGGAAACGAAGACAACGGTACTTCCAGCGGAAAGCAATAAATTATTCTCGGAAATATCGAGCGGAGCGTCAATGGAGATGGTATCCACACCGTTGTCCTTTTTCGGGTATGGACGCAGACTCTCGTTCTGCAATAAAAGAAGCTAAGGTTACAAATAACATAACGCGAGCGTAAAATTTCTTGAAAACTGTATCACACCTTAGATTTCTATTCTCAAACACATTTTTGAGTACTCGGATATCGGTATACATTCGATTGATAAAATAATCGATTTGTGCAACAATCCCACCCTCTCCCGCTCTTTGACACCCTATCTCTCTCTCTCCCCCATAGAGTGGCCATTCTATTCCCGGTACAGTTAACGCGCCCGTCCAAAGCGGGATAATCTTCGGCAGTGCGTCAAAGTCTCTTCCATTATGTACAAAGTGTGAAAAGGGAGCGAGCGTAAATGAGAGTCGCGGAGTCAGTCCCCGTGCATTTGCTTACGCATTTACTACCCGATGCGCGTACATATCGTATGTAAAACAGATTTTCGGCGTAGCCGACCGCGACGCAGCGGTTTACAAGAGCCGATTTAATCAAGCTCTCGGGGTCGCAGTCAGCCAGAGGCGGTTCGTGTGCTCGCGCGAGTAATTAATAAGGACGTCGTTACCGGCTCTCTACGTGGCCAGAGTAGCCCTCCAATATATGGAGAATTTAGACGGCTAATTCCCGGCTTAGTAACCGACCGTCATCGGCCCATTTACTGGCAAAGCGATTTTCCAGAGAAACGCTTTTTACACTCCTTCTCTCTCGCTCTTGTCCATTGCCACTATACTCCTCTCTCTCCCTCTCTCTCTCTCTCTCTCTCTCTCTCTCTCTCTCTCT
>JAIFRP010000021.1:5816185-5832907 GCA_032403825.1 Odynerus spinipes | reverse complement strand
ATATATATATATATATACATACACATATACATATACATATACGTATAAGAATATACTCATATTTATGTCCAACGAATTATGTCTAAGACAACAGATTCGTCTGATTTTCCGAGTCGCGTCACCGCCTAAGCTCGAATGCGAAACGACCCCCGTTCACGAAAAACATCGGTGGGTCTAAACGCTATTATCGCTCAAAAGCTCTCCCGTAGCAGTCTCGCGTGTACGGCAAAAGACTTTCCGCTCGCGACGGACGGTTTCACCGCGCGTGATACATCGCGTTATTATCTTCGTCGGACGGGCCGAATTTGGAGGCGACTCAAGATACGACAAATCGTGCTATTCGAGAAACAAGAGAGAGGAAAACTTGTTATCGTTCGAACAAAAAAAAAAGAAATCCTGAGTGATTTTCGAGTCACGGAGTGGCACGATTTGACTGTTGAACGAATGTCCCAAATTTTCATTGTATACAACGAGTGTGCGTATGGTGCATCAAAAACGAAAGAACTCGAAAAGTATCGAGAGTATCGACTTCCAATGAAAGAGATGAACGTCGACGAAGGGGAAACATCGATACCGAGATATCTCGTTATCGCTCCCGCTTATCGAGGCGAGCTGCCAGAGCGTGTTTTAAGACATCGGCCTTGGAAAAGATGGTGGTAAAACGAGGGATGGCTGACGCCTTCGCCGAGTGCTCCCAATATCTCTCGCGAAATGAGCTCCCGAATGGTTACGAGCTTCACTGGAGAAAGAGAGAGGGAGAGTTTCATCTCGCTCGATTAGAAATTACATACGCATGGAATAGAAATTTTCAATCGAATTTGCTCTCGTTACGAGCTCGTACACCGTTCGTCCATTTATAAGGGAAAGTAGGTTCGAGAGGGAACGGAGGTTTAAAAGGTTAAATCGCGAATATATTACCACGGCTTGGAACATAAAATGGGAAGAAACATTTAGCTGGAGTCTCGTTTGAAAGTAATCGAACGCGTACAAACTCGAATATACAAGCTGCTTTCCATCTTGAAGAACGGTAGCAGCGACGGCGTTTCTCTCGTACGCTCGCTAGAAATCCACTCAAGAGATATCGCGAAAAAGATACATCGATCTCGAGCTGTCTCGATATCTGTTCCTGTTCTCGAGTACTGAATATCGCGGCTTCGGCAAAGTATTCTATGCGGGAAGGAGAGAAGAAGAGAGAAAGAGAGAGATAGATGAGTCCGCAGGAGAGGCAAGAGTCGTTATTCTTTCGGCGATGCATCTAGCGTCTCGTGCATTTACGCTCGATGTTCGAGCGTGTACGAAGGTGGAAAGGACTGAAAAAGAAAGTAAAAAAATCAAAAGAGAAGAAGAGAAGAGAGGAGCAGCAGCTGGGATCGACGACGAGATACGGCACACGTCGAGCAGAAAATTACACTGTATCGTATAACCGTCGTCTTCAGCTCCGGCATATAACGCGTTTCTATTATTTTTGCAAATTCAATCAAGCGCCAACGCCAACGGTTCGAGATCCGTACAAGCCGCGCGGCTACGGGCGACGCGCGAGCGATGTTACCGCTCGTCAAGTATGCAAAATTTTCTACCACATTCACAATTTACAATGGAAATCGGATATAATACGATACACGCTCGCGCTCGCGAGCACGCAGGAAAAGTGTGGACCAACTGACGGACGAAACGAACGGAAGGAAGGATTTTCGCTCTCTCTCTCTCTCTCTCTCTCTCTCTCTCTCTCTCTCTCTCTCTTTCCTGACACCTCCCCACTTCCCTCCGGCACTCCGGCCGTTTCCACCGAAGAGAATCTTTCACCCCGTTGACTGCGAGCAATCACGAATTTTCACGAGCCTTACGTGAGAAGCTACGTGGTTAGAGACTTTTGCACGCGGTACATTCCACCTCCAACCCTCTTTGCTTTAACGTTTCCCTATCGAAAGATTTTTACCGTTTATTCGCGTTCGTGAGCATCCGCTATATCGGAAAATATGAGATTTTATCGGCTATCGTGTGTGAGGGGATACGTATAGGTGTATGCGTGTACGTATACATGTCACCACACGATTTCATTGTTTCCCACGATGATTTCGTACGTGAAACTGTATCGCGTCTACATATACGCAGGTAGATATGTATGTATGTACATAGAGCCTATAGGGATTTCTCTTGTTTTCCTACGATCCCCCTTTACTTTTTGTTTACAGCCATCGCTTTTTCCGGGCTACCCCTCCTGCAAAAAAATGTAGTTATTAATCTCGTCGCGAGTTCTCCCATGTATGTACATACATGACTGTGCAATGCTTGTAATACGCACGGCGTTCTTTCGATTATTACAACAAGCTGAACAGCTATTCGCCGAAGAGTAATAGCCAGATTCGTCGACGCACGCGAGAGATGAGCGAGAAACATGCGAGCGCGTTGAAAATTTCAGACTTTTGGAGACAATGCGTGCAGAACGCACGCTGTCATCGGGGACGCACGGTACTCAGTTTTCCAGTTGGCTGCTTCGGAATCGAATTCAAAAACACGTCAGTCCGTGGCATTCGGGCACGTGCACGAATAAAAAATAAGAAATTGTGAATCGCATGCGGTTCGCTGAGCGAGAATAAAAAATCATACGTTCATATTGCGTATATTGGAACGTCACGCGAACAGTTTCACGTACTCCTTCTTCGTCGATGGCGAAACAGATCGGGCGTGTTGCCCACTTGGTACGCAGGATGTGTACAAATTCTATTTCGATCTCTAATTTGATTACGTCGAAACTTCATTCGCTGATAGAGGTTAGGCGACATAGACGGCTATTAAAAGAATGGACGGAATGAGCGAGGACGGTATAAGGGATAAAGAAAAAGGAAGAGAGAGAGAGGGGGAAGGATAGAGAATAGCGAGACACATGGAAAGGGTCGAGAGCGGGAAAGACCGAAAGCAGAATAGCAGAAAGATCAATAATCAGTTGGCGAACGAAGAAAGAGGGTGGTCACGAAGCGTGGTAGGTTCGTTGTATCGGGAGAACAAAGGATACATATACGACGCCAGGAAAAAGACACGGCTGCCTTCGGGTCGTGCTGGGTCGGAACTCTGCAGACGTAGACGTAGTGGAAGAGAGAGAAAAATGCGGATGTTTGGAGAAACATTGGCCCGTAAGAGCGGAAGGAAAAAGCGAAGGTACCGGCCCGTGGAAGGGGTACAGACACGGAATCAGCTCGCTGACTCTCTCTCTCTCTCTCTCTCTCTTTCTCTCTTTCCTCTCTTTCTTTCTCATCTCCTCTTACCCCTATTTCGATGCCCTTATCTCGATTTCCACGAAACAAAGAGAGAAAGAAGCGAAGAAGAATAGAAGAAATTCCAGTTGAGAAACATCGTGCGCGTTCCTCTTACCCCTTCTCTTCGTGACGTTCGTTTTCATTTACTACGGTCCTTCTCCAATCGCTTCCCCGCCGCTCTATAGGAGTTCCGGTTATTCATTCGATGCACGATTCGATGAATTTACCGGTAGCTCCGCGTATATCCCGTCCCCCGTTTAAATATGATGACAATAACGTCGAGATATGGTAATGCTCCGGCGTATAAGCCCGAGAGGATCTTCTTGTTCCTTCCCTTCGTTTCGAGTGAATATACCTCTATCGCTTTGCAGAAATAATGCCATCCTTCCGATTAATATTCTCCCCCGATCTACCTACCTCCTGTTTTTTGCTCGAACTCGACTCGACTCGAAGATATATAATTCTAGTGTACGCGGACGCGTTCGACGAACGACCGATACGTGATACCTTTTGAGATGGGATCAAACGGAATGTTTGATTCGTCGAACGGCATAGGCGTTACGTAAAAGTTAATGAGAACTTTTTGTCGAGTATCCTTCGATTATAAAACCTAAGCGTATTGTGTACTCATGGAAATATGAATACCGAGAGAAGCAACTTTCGCTTTAAACGCTATTGCTTTTAATTAACGTCTACGTTGTGTACCGTAGAATATCATTAGGACCGGTGAGAGAAATCGCGAGATGTTAGACATCGATTAAAATCTTATATGCGCGTCTATCTCGCTCCGTGTCGAGAGTTGGCTATATTACACGATAATTATATCTTCATCGTCTCATAAATGTTTCCCTTATAGCCTAACGTCAGAAACCCGTAAGCACTTGAAACTCTCGGAAAACTTGAGCGAACTCTTGCAGCGAACCAGTTTAAGGAGGTGGAGAGTAAGTGAGTGACTAAGCAAGAGAGAGAGAGNNNNGTGGGTGGGAGGGAGAGAGGTTACGTTTCGTAATCATTAGAATCGACCTTCGGGAGAGGTTGTCCTTTATTTAACCCTTTCTCTTTGATTCACATCTTACGTTCGGCAAAACTCCTACCGACGGTTAATTTGGTACCGCTTTGAAGCTAATTAAAGAGGAGAGAGTTTCATCGCGACACGCATGTTCGCGGCACGGTCTCCGTGTCTCTTCGTAAAAGGAAGACGACGACAAGGACTCTGACACGCGGCGTCGAACACGAGAACGAATTTGTATCCTGAAAACGAATCGTACGATGACGTAAACGCAATTATAGCGAGGAAGAGAATGTAACCGCTCTCTCGCGACTGGCAGCTGTCGTCCAATCGAATCACTCATCGCTATTACTCGTGCTTCCACCTTTTTCCTCGTTCTCTCCCTCCCCCCTCTTCTTCACCCAACCCCTTCTCGCTAACCACTTTTTCGTTTTTTACCAGTCCCCGGAAAAAGATGAAATATGTGACTAGCCTGTATTTCGTTATTCCGAGTATTATTTTCGCTGGGTGCGACGCTCGAAAACGATCGGGACAAAAAAAGGACACCTTCTATCGCGCGGCTTTCGTAAGATATATCGAACCATCGAAAGAAAGCTAATGATCCTGGTTAAAACGTTGAGGTCGGATGATCGATGCGAGATTTCTTTTAGAAACGAAGAAACTTATTTATTGTTATACGCTGGCGTTATTTTTATCGGTGGCACCAAAAGTGAGGGGTGGGGGAGAGAGTATTGAAAACGTTTCCTTTGTCAACGAGGGAAGTAACGATAACGATTAAAGGTGTAGCGTTACGACATCGGCGTGGATTCGTTATTTTGTTGAGAAAAGAGAGAAGCTCAACCGAGATAAAAGAGGATCACTTTGGTGGTTGAAATGGCCACAACGAAAACGGACGATCTCTCTTTCTCTCTCTCTCTCTCTCTCTCTCTCTCTCTCTCTCTTTCTTTCCTTCTTCCCTTCCTTTCGACCTTGCCGTTCTCGTGGCAACAGGTGATTAATTTCTTTTACCCATCTATAACTATCTGTCGCTACTCCTTGCTGTCTCTTTTAATTTATTATTCCAAAAACCCGCGAAGATACTTTTAATAACCGCGAGGCGCCTTTAGCTGGAGAATTTTCCAAGTACCTTGGCTCCATTCATGGCTGTTACCGCGATCGATCGCGGATTGGGCCATACATGATTTATAATTCCAGGAAGGAAGGGGGTCTTTCATCCTATAGGAAAGGAAGCATAGCAGGTGTCCCTCTTCGCGAAAGTTTTCTGCGAATCACTTTCTAAGGAGAAAAAAGAGAGGAGCAAGAAGAAGGAGATTAAAAAAATTGGTCGGTTCGATCGTCGATATCGGAGCTCAGTTTCTAAGCGAAAATCGATATTGGCAATTATCTTGTTAATTGATTTCGTTTTCGCAGCGGCGACGAATGAGAAAATCCGTTGAAGGGAATCATCGGCTCGTCTAATCAGCGAAGCGTCGATACTCGTTCCGCTTCGTGCGCATTCCACGCATGACATTCTAACGAACCGCGTTCCTCGTTCCGGAATCCATTTCTGATTCGTCATTGAGCATCCATCTCGGCCCTCATAAATTCATTCCCACTCTGCCCCCCCTTTCTCTCTCTCTGTGTGTGTGTGTGTACCTCCCCTCGCACAGCTCGGCTTGGCACTCTCGCATAGGCTGTTTCATCCAATCGATCGATCGCTCGTCAACGCCACGAAGTGAAACGTTTCGCCCGAAGTCGTCGAAGAGGACCGCTCGCTCGCTCGTTCCCTTCGTTCGAATTCTAATTTGACTACAACGAATAACGACCCGTTTTGTCTCGCGCAAACCTTCGGCCAAAGGGATGGAGAAATCGAGAGAGCGAGAGAAAGATGTATGTATGTAGTTACGTCCCAGCGTATATAACAGTCGATGCAAGACCTAGTACGGATAGGTTGATAGACCGGTAGTAGGAAAAGAGAGACAGAGAAGTAGAAGAGAGGTGGGGGATTGGGGAGGTGGTCGATCAGCCTGGAGAATCGAATGTCTGCAGGGATCCAGGATAGATACTCGATCGGAATCTATTTACCAGGTACTTAAGTGGACTCGAACTACCGGCCAGGATTAAATTGACCTGCAACCAGGCCGCTACGGTTCTTCGGAGCTCGTGCACCGGCTTCCCACTCGCCCTTTCCATCCTCTATATCTACGCCCCCCACTACCCCTTCTGCTTCATCCGTCTCTCACTCCTATTTCCACTCTCTCTAGATCGCGAATTTCCATCGCAACCGAGTTTTCCCGCATTTCCCCAAATTCGAGGACCGATCCGGCGAATAAGCAGAATGGAAGCAAAGGAAATACCATCGATTCCTCTTCGATTCTTGAAAGACGAATCGACCATTCTGTTTCATACTACGTATCCGGAGACAGACTTTATCGATTGGTCGAGAACTCGACTCGATATTCTCAATGATAATCGCCCTGTTCCGAAGCTGTATCGGATGCTATGAAAGTTGGGAATTTGATCTTACATCTCGACTCGAACACAGATGTAACCGTTAGCTAGACTATCAGATAATCGCTCCCAAAACGTTCTTTGTCCAGCAGACATTTCGGTATACCGCAACTCGAGCAAGTTCGTACTACGTGTTTCAAAAAGTGAAGTGGATTACCCTGGCACCTCGTCACGCTACAAACAACCAAGAAGAGCACATCGGGAAATTTGGGATAGAACAACGCTTCGAACTCGAAGCTCGCAACGACGCTCATAATACTCTCGAAAACTTGAGCCGCGTGCAACGTCTATCGAGTAGCAGATACCTACGCTTCTCGCGATACTGCACCTCGTTTCCCTCCTTTTACGCCAACATCCAACCAGATCCGATAAGGTAATGTATGCCGACGTAGTCCTCATACGTACACAGGTACATATACCTACCTATACCAATATGCACGTATACAAATGCACGTAGCTCGGAGTACAAGACGATCTGATTCTTAGGAGGCATCTCGCAAGAAAAGAATAGCTTTTGCTGAAGTTTTAACCGGTACCTCCGGGCTCGGAAACTTGGCCGAAGCATGCTCGAGAAAATGGCTCGTTAAAGAGCAATGAAAGGCGATGAGAAGTAGAGGAGGTGGAGTTGAGCCGTAGGAGCGAAGGTTGAAGGAGAGTCAGCTTTCGAAAAGAAATATCGTAAGATCGAGGACGAGGAGAGTAAAGTCGAGAACGAGGAGAAGCCGAGGAGTAGAATAGTCGCGTAGAACTAACGGATAGGGAAGTAAACATGCAAATAGTTTGAGAAAACGTAACGTACGCGTACCGTAACGTAAGGTGATACGGCAGCGATGCAAATTGTCAGGTTGCATGCATAATTAGAATCGAAGGGCGGCCGGCAGGCAAGTCGACCGTTCAGAGGGTAGACGTGCGTGCCAGACGGTTTCCCTTCCTTCCTCTCTGCTTCGATCCCACGCTCTCCTCGGGTAACTTCTCGCGGATCCCTTCTGGGGAAACTGACGAGAATTCGAGGTGGGAAGGAAGGAAGGAAGGAAGGAAGGAGCACCGACGAGCCAGGAGAATCGATTCTTGCATGCGTAATACCAACGAAACGAACTGGAATGATCCTGATCGACGGTAGAATGCTCGACATTGGTGAAAAAGGGAAGGGTGAAGGGGGAGAGGACCATTGTCTTGCGAGATTGCTTCGGTGGATTATTGAACAAGGCTCGGCCTGTCGTTAAGTCAAATCTGTGAATTTGGGAAACGCAGAAACACCGAAAATCGATCGTATACGGTCGATACGCGTGCACGCATCTACATATATAGGTATGTATTACGTTTCATCCGAAAAATATTTATTTCGCGTTACATGTGAACGATTTATGTCGACCTGCATAAAGCGTCACGTGTGCGTAACTACGTATACGTCTATGTTTTACCGCGGTTAAAAATGTACACGATTTATAAGCTCGCCATTTGTAGGTCCGTACGTAATGTACAAAAACGCAGCCGAGACTCGAGAGGGAGAGCGAACTTCGATGTTTCGATACTTGCGAAGGTCTTGCAGCTTATAAAGCCGACACCGTGCGGTGGATTCTTCCTACGGAGGGCTTCTAGATAAACCAGGAAACGTTCGCGCTCGAATGGACCAACGTATCGAGAATTTATCGGGCGCTCGTAATATAGTCTCGCTTTTATGAATTTATAACGCCACGTGCGAGGAAGTATCGTCGCTTTATTTCATCCTCGAAAAGAAGAAGCGGTCCACGTGAAAAGATTTCGTGGGAGCATTAGGTATAGCTCTATGGCTAACCTTGCCGACGGTATCATCGATTCTATTTTCTCGTATCGAGCGAAAAAATACTTTCATCCCTTTCGCGTGCGCGGCTGGCTTTTATGGTCGCCGCTAAAGGATAATACGAATCGATCTACATTCATAGAGTAACGCGTAAAATTTATCGCGTCGGACCACCTACGAAAAATCTATACGATCTTTATACGTGTACAAGTGTATCCACGCGTTTAGATACAACCCACACGCGTACACGGAAAGTAAGAAAAAGGTTTTCGGATTTTATGCGGAATAATAACTTTATTCATGGTAAAACGATCCGCATAAATTCGTGCGATTTCGTTATTGGCTCCGGCCGAGAAGAAAAATTGTCTTTCTCTTTTTTTTCCTTCGAAATACTCGAGGATACAGGATACGGTCATGAAGATAAGTCGGAAAGCACAAGACTAGGCATTCGCCCATCGGGTTCTTCCTTTGACGCCAGAGATAACATTCCGTCCATACTTTCATTTAATAGCGACAAGACTCCGAGAGTGCTATTCCAATTATCCGGTTCACCGGTATTCGGGTAGGTAACATCTGTCGATCCGCCGTACGTACTACTATGTCCAAATCGAAACCACGAACCACGTTTATGACGGGATAACTTCCCCACGTGGCTTCTAGGGAATTACGCGCTATATTGCGTAGGATGGACGATGCGTTCTCAATCGGGCGAGGAATTTGTAAAAGCGGATAGCTTCTCCTAGTCGCATAAGGAATATCCGCAGCGGAGTATAACGTGAAGAAAATTAAGGGGGGAAAATCGATTTCACGAAAGATGTTTAAAAGTGGTCGAAAAGTTCGAATTTGACGTCTAATCGATCGTTACGGGATAGTTACACGCAAACCCATTAACCTAGGTCCAAACTTTCTTTCCTCCCCGAGATATATACTACTGTAGGACTAGAAATGAAATTCTTTCACCGTCGATGTCGCTAACGTCGGTAATTCGAAGAATGGAACGCGTCGAGATCGGCGCAAGTTTGATCGTCTCGTCGTCGGACGAAAGAATGCAGTTCCGGAATGGTGAATTAGAGTGGAAGGAAAAAAGCTCGAGGAAAAAAGCTCGCTTGGAACGACAATGACTACTACTCGCCGGAATTTAGGTATCTCGCTATCCGGTTTATACGTTCATACATATCTCATTTGGAATATTCGTTAGAACGTATTTTTGTGCATTAGCAAAACCTCGTGTTTTCCTCTTTCTCTCCATCTTCCATTTTTCTCTCTCTGATGTGTAACAGAGATTATTAGAACAGCTGTAGAGAGTGGAACGTAGAATCACAAACATCGAGAAGCTCGCTCGGCTGATTTTCAGAAGAACGTCTCTTGCTTTTGTCGAATCTCCGTCATCGTAAATTATGCTATTTCATATTTCCGTAAGAATTAAAAATAACTGGTTGCCGTAGTCGCTCTGTCGATACTGCCTGCATATGTCGCCGGCCCCCTTTATATGTGTACCTACTCTACGTACTACTCGTAATTGTTCAGCCCCGTGCACAATGCACGGTCTACGCGTACGCGTTTTTCTCCCTCGTATTCCAGCACTCTTCTCGTTTCTTCTCTCTCTCTCTCTCTCTCTTTCTCTCTCGAAAAAAAATCACTATGATTCGAGCGAAGAAAGCGAGGCGGAAATGCATTTAGAGCCGTGATACGTTGGAATCTCACTTTCGCGTAGGTATGTATGTATGTACTATACATACAGGGGCAAAAACATTACTGGAGGAGAAAGAAGAGAACGCGGTACGATCCTGTGTGGAAATATTTGGTGAAAATGAGCCGAGACCGTGAGGGCTTTATTTCAATGTTATTTACGATAGGTATTATACATCACGCGGCTGGGTTAGCGTGAAATTAGTATGGTTAATCTTCAACATACAGACCAGCTAAATCTTCGTTAGCTACGATAAATCCCCGAACGTGCGTTCTCTTTCTTTTCGTTAACGCACGCCACCGACGAGAGGAATAGTGTACGCGCTCGGACGGATAAACCGAGTGATTTATAACGCGCGTGTTTCCACGGTCGCGTTACAGTTTTCGAGGGATATAAATTCTGGAGCTTCATCGTTTGATTTCCGATTTTGCTACGGAGGTCCGAGGTCATCTCGTTGTCGCTCGCTTCGCAGCTGAATCAGAAAATGAAATCCTCCTGACGTTGGAAAGATGAAAAAAGAGAGAGAAGAAGATTCGAGAGAGGAAACCACGAGGAATGTTAATGGATACCCTCTCTCTTTCTCTCTCTCTCTCTCTCTCTCTCTCTCTCTTTTTCTCTTATTCTAGTTTTATTCCCTGGAAGGAAGCCGGAATTCTTCGGGACAAGCTTAAAAAATAATACAACGTTACGTAGGATTAAAGGCTTTCGAAGAGAACGGAAACTGTCGCTCGCTCGATTTTCTTTTTCCCCGTGCTTTTCCCACCTCCATTTCGGGACCTCGGTCGTTTGAAATGCGATGAAGAAACGAGAGCTCGAGAAGATTTGGGAAAAGAACACGAAAAATTGTTGTCGGTGTTAGGTACCCCCTAATGTTTTGTACTCGCCCTCGAGTAATACCTACTTGGAAAATTGTATAGTTAGTCCCATCGAACAAGTTAACATTTTCTTAGATACAACAACGATAACTATAATGTTTGATGATAAATAAGAATTCTTAGGGGTTTCGAGAATGTTTAGAAACATTGACGAGTCACGGGGGAGCCATTCTCTCGCTTTAAAGAAGGTAGCGGTAAAAAGGGTGTAAACGAGTCGTGCCGAGCCGCAAACACGGAAGAAGGCGTTGCAGCGTCGAAACAAAAGAAGAAGCAAAAAGTAAACACAGCTAGAGGGAAAAAGAGGAACAGTGAAGAACGTCGATCGAGCCATCCTTGCCTGTTCTTTGACGACCTTCTCGCGCGTTCTCGCGCGCGCGGATTTTTCGACGTAATCGAGCGTAAGACGTCGTAAATACACTCTGGTTGATACGCGCGTGCGCGGAAGTGGTGGTGAAAACGGGAAGAGAAACGAGCACGGTAACATCACTTTTATCGATAAATGGCCACTAACCATAACCAAAATCTGAATTTGTGAACGACCGTATGAAAATATTTTATATGAAACTCGTGCCTAGGGACGGTATGCGAAGATGATATGATTAATCTCGATCAGGAAGAATGTGGCCTGTAAATCCTGCTAATAAAAAAATAAAGATTAATTAGCAATCGGTATAATAAGATACAATACAATACTACAACAATACAATATTTAGAAAATATGCATACGTGTTGCGGATACGGTAAAATCTAATCGATTCTTCTATCTGTATATGCATCCGAAGTGTTGACGACCCAAAGGTCGATCCTAGACTGCGATAGCGTACCTCCCGACCACCCGAACATTCGTTACTCCCTACTTTTAGTTTACTGTCGAATCGGAGAGTCAGGCCGATGATTGGACCGATAATTGAAGGAGGGGAGTCTTCGGAGATTCCGTATAAATATGTAAAGCGGAAAAGATCGCGGTCAATAACCGTACCGCCTAGTGGAAGACGAGCTGTTCCGTGAAGAGAAAATTAAAATAAACTTTCTTCTCGTTCGATTCTTCACAACATACTTACGTGACAATTTCGTGAAATAGATTTCCTATAAAATAATTTTGAAGGTAAATAACGTGCAAAATAATTCTTGTTATTTTCAAAATTTGTGCATTTTCTCTTCGTACTGCTTCTACTCTGAAATTATTCTCTGTTGAAGATTTCTAACCATTTGCGGTTCAAGGCACGAGAAAAGTGATTTCTGCGTCGACTTCGGTACCGTCTCTCTTTCAATCAAAAACACATATACGTTGTAGATCATTGGTCGCCGAACGTAGATCCGCAGGTCGTGGATCGTAGGTTACGTATTACGGTTTGGGAGTTGCGGGCTGTGGCTAGTAGGGTGTGGCTTGCGGACAGTCGATTGCACGTTGCGGCCTTGCAAATTGTAGATTGCGGCTTTGGAATAACAGATTATGAATCCGTAGCTTGCAAATTTTAACGGAAATCGAAAATCACGGCTACTCGCGCGAGAGAGAATATCCTACGAATTTAAGGGGAAGGTCTCGACCGTGTCACGACCTTAACTCAAACCCTAGGATGCGCTTCTCTCTGTGCCCCCCCCTCTCTCTCTCTCTCTGTCTGTCTGTCTTTCTCTCATGGATGGTTGGCTTTACGCTTCCATTTGTATATGCCAACTACCACGTACAAGCTTTCAGTCTCGCCTCTCGCTCACACGCGCACACACGTGCTTGCACGAGCACTCTATTTTAAAGCGAAACAGCGGTAATTGGTTCGCGCTCGAAGCCATTTCGAATTAATTACAAGCCAGCCGAGATTGAGTTAATTGGAAGCATATTAATTTTGTAATCGGCGAACTCACGAGCGAGATCGGTGTATGGGAGGTTCCTCGTGTTTCGCATAGTTCAATTAAATGTAACGAGTGTCGATGGGCGAGTATCTCGTATACGCGAATTTATGTCGTCTTTCCTAACGGTTATCGAACGAAATCACGCTCTCTTCGCCGCGTTACGATGTATACACGTGTTACGACACAAAACCTTTCACGTTTATCCCTGTAATACGTAAATATCATAATACCCGCGATATCATCGTAAAAATCTTCACGGAAAATACTCTGTGTATCTTTGAGAAGCGAGTTTAGTAGCAGAAACATTTGGAGACAAAACTTTTGAAATCGTCCGTCTCCTCGCTTTCCAAACAAGCTTGAGCAAATTTTCAAGTTTACCTCTTTTCAAAAGGAAACATTGCCCTCGGTAGTTCGGTTTGGTAGTAGCTCGAGCCGGACTCTCGATTATACACTCTCCAAGTTCGGCCGTTTCTGCTTCCGGTATCGCCATTAACATCGATTGAAAACACATCGAAGAAGTTTCAACGTTTACTCGTTACGGCATTCATCCTGCGGACGTTCTCCGACGAATAAAGCCGCAGCAGAAATCTCTACGCTTTCCACCTTTCGCTACTCGAGACGAGGAAAAGAGAGAGAAATGGTATGAAAAAGATAGAGACGGAAGAAGAGAGAAAGCGAGCGAGCGAGCGAGAAAGAGAGAGAGAGAGAGAGAGAGAGAGAGAGAGAGAGAGAGAGAGAGATCCTTGCTAATTACACGAGCTTTCAAGTGAGCCTCTCCATGCTCTCCCATTTTTTGTGCGTCTCTCGGGCTCGGCAAGCTTTTCACGTTTCGTTTAAACTTTTCACGTAATTTCTCACGCATCTCCTTTTATCCTCGCTTATCATTCCGAAATTAACCGACCCTACTACCCGATGGAGCTCGAAACAAAATTCCAGCACACGTAGCAAGTTTAGAGGGCGCGCATCCGACTTCAAAGATAACTAATTCTTCTTTTTTTCTTTCTTCCTCTTTATATTTTACATGCTCTGTAGGGAGAAAGGCCCTCGGACGGCTTTTGTTTCCTCGTTAGGCTTTTTTCGCGAGTACGTGCGTACCCCGTCTGGAATAAGAGTGCCAAAACACGGTTAACGTTTAGTACCGGGCTGCAAAGAACGACTTGAGCTGGACGAGACAATAAAAATTGTGTATATCGAATAGAACGAGTCGAGCTCATCGATAGAGCGTATTAACATCGCTGAAGACGAAGGAAAAGGGCTATTAATAAATCGGCCGGGATCGAAAATTGCAAAAGTTTTCAAAATAGCTGCCGCTTCTCGAGCGAACACGTTCGAGAGGAAAAAACCTCGGCTTATCGTCAAAGTACCGCGTCGTTTCTTTGTGACAGCGCGTTATACGTCCATGTTCGGAGGTCAATAATCGACTATATGACGAAAGTTTTCGATCAGTTGCGCGAGGGATCAAAGGAGCGAATTTTTATGTGCACACTAAAGTAACCACGCTGCAATAACTTTCTCGAGTAAATCCGTGCTCTCTGTACCGTGACGTTCGTTCGCTCGCTCCTATCGTCGAACCCACGTCCGCTTTTCTCACGCAAAATTCATCGTATATTTAAATCAATCGAGCTCGCAGTGATTTCTTTGGGAACCTACCGATATTAGAATTTTATTTCCCCTTAAATGGAAACCGTTGTAGAACGGTTTCTATCGTCGCCGATACATCAGGTAAAAATAAGCGCATATATAATAAATAATAAATACGTTACATAATCCTTAACCAACATTCGTTAATAAAACATCGGCATCGACCATAGCGATAGGTAGAAACATCGGTTTAATATGTAGGTACATATTTAATTTACAAATATTTTAAATTATGGCATAAATAATAAAGGCGACTCTGTTAGCTTCCGCATTAATGAACTTTCAATGCATGCATTAATGAGAGAAAAAAAGTCACGCGCGATAATTCGGAAAAATCCATTGTTGTACGTTACCGCTTGAGAGATGAAAGTACTAAGCGTAAAATCGCTGTTAAATTAATATCGATGTAATTAATATATTTCTATCACTTCAATAGCCGGTTTATACGCTTCACGCAAGAAAGATAATAACAACAATGTATTCAGTATTAAAGCGAGTACGGCATGGCTATAGTACCGCAAGATCTACAAGGATCTTAAACAATAAACGACTACTCTCTACGAGGGAACGTTAACTCTTGTAAAACTGGAAAAGTTCGTGCCGTTCCGTAACTCGAGCCGATGTACTTCCTATCTCTAGCTAAAGAGATTGTTCTCGCTATATTTTTGACGTAATTCACGACGTCCATAACTTATAATTTACACTGTTCCTTAAGACAAATAATGTTCTTTTCCTATGTTCTACTACGTACGCGAATTAAAGTATTTAAATAGAGAAATCGTTAAAATAATTTTCCACGTGGAAACGAACAAATACGAATTTTTCATCGAGCGAATCAGGCAGATTTAGTTCTCTGTGTGCTTGTAGTCTACATCGAGGTACTAGTCCGTAAGTACGCTCATTATGCCAGGACAAAGAGAACGAAGTGGTTGGTAAACGTTGGATAATTTTCAATATGATCTTGTCCGGTAATTTGACACCGTTCTTCTCGTACCCTTTGTTATTCGCCCGACTGCAGAGTAACGGAGGGATGAAAAAGGGTAGACGCATCATTGATGCGACGGAGATTCATTGAAAAGTGGCTCGAACGCGAAAGCTCGTAGTTAATGGTTCGTTAGCATGCCCTCTCGTCTGGGGCAAACAAATTTCTTGATATAGAATATTTTATGCATATTACCATGTGCTCTCTTACAACTACTCGAGTATTCTGTTTTACAACGGTCAATTTACCATACGACAACAAAATAAAGAAGAAGATAGAAGAAGAGAAAGAAACTGCGCGTAGTGTACTTACGACGGTAAAAGAAGACGGTAAAGAAAAGGAAGCTGAGAGAATATTTATGCTGGAGTCTCCCTATTTCCTTGTGTAACAAGTAAAAAGAAGAAAAAAAGGACGATGATATCCGAACCTCTTTCCTCGAATCCCCATTACTGTCATAACGCGAGGAAGCCTGCAAAGAACGCGAAAGCGTTGATACGTCTTGCGTACGACAGACGACGTTCGGAGGTCGACAGCAGCGAAGCTGTTGCTGGTACTGCTGCTGCATTGGAAAGAGAGAACAAAAAGGGATGCAAATGTAGAGGAGCTCGTTTCGAATGCGAGAGAGTTACTCGCTGTTATTTTACTCGTTGTTATAACGAGCGTCGAACGATATTTGTGATGTGCACGTTTACATTTACAACTCATAAATCTCTGCTAGTACGAACGACGGTACTCATAGGTAAGTACCTACGTATATCGAGCTCGAAGATGATGGAAGAATTCTCGATCGCTCGAGTATCATCTACTCGGAAAGAAAATATATAAGAGAAGATGAAGATGAAGACGAAGAAGAAGAAGACAGCGAACGTCGGTGATCGTGAAAGCTCGTCGTTGCTCTGGCTCAGTCTCGAACAAATGGTCCGTGTCAGAGAACGCCGTCGCGGGAGGCGTAGGCGGGACGCCGACGACGAAAAACACGCACTTCTTTACGTTCGCGTAGATAAAGAAGATTTATTTAGCGCAGAATCCGTGAACGTAGGAGGGGGGAGAGAAGAGAAAAGATTGGCGATAGGTGTTCGCTTGATGGATGGAAATTGCTTTGCATATTTTCTTTCCTCTCTCTCTCTCTCTCTCTCTCTCTCTCTCTCTCTCT
>JAIFRP010000021.1:5782774-5800961 GCA_032403825.1 Odynerus spinipes | reverse complement strand
CTCTCTCTCTCTCTCTTGCTTCTGAAATGTATCCTTGACATTGTAAAGTATTCAACCACGGCACGGAATGACATTTTTAACAGCGGCAGGGTTCACACGTGTCAAGCCATTAATTTCGACGGGTTCTTTCCATTAATTTCCATCAATCTGTGAGTAATTTTCCACGATCAATCACCCTCCGTTCAGGAACATTCGGGATGTTCCATTTTTTCCTCGTCCACTCTCTTTTTCACTCTCTCTCTCTCTCTCTCTCTCTCTCCCTCTCTCTCTTTTTATCTCTCTTCACCTCTTTCCCTCTTATTCTCTCTTCTGTTTTCATGCACACACGTATGCGTACGCGGTCCTTCCTTTCTCGAGCTTCTCTACGTGCCGTCAGCATATCTCTCCTTCTCCATCCTTCCATATTAAATTAATAGCGACCGTCCAATTTCGCGCGGGTGCGAGCGCGGGATATGGTCTCGCACAACAAAGTAATCGCGTTCCCGGTAGTCGAAATTTCATTTACGCTGGCACGGTTCCGTCGTGTGAAACCATACCGTTGGTTCTCGTCTCTCTTAACGGATCAGCGGCGACGCCAGTGGCGCCGTTCGATTCAATTCGAAAATTCGGCCGTTCGTGTCCCTTCCACGATCGACAAGCATAAATACGAAATTTCATCGAGCCAGAAACGTACGAGCGATCGGATTTTTCTGCGGATATCTGTACGGTGCGAGAGCGTGTTAATTGGGATAAAGTAAAATTTAGGTAATCTAGACGGGTAGGTACTACTGTCCGTATCTACGAGGTATCTAATCCAGTATTTTTATCTAATAGCACACTCGAATCTATAGTTAAACTTTCGATTTATTTTTGATTCATTTATTAACCCAAACAAAATGATCTTTAAAAATTGTCGTGGCACACCAAAGTTCCTCTCACAGTGCACCGGTTGGAAATCACTGATCCGATCGATCGTTAATAGAATTTTCACTTAAGATTTCTTCTCCGGCGAATGAAAAGATCCTCGACGAGTAATCGCGATTGCTTTACTGCGTTCAACTTTTTCAGTATCTTCGTTCAACTTCAACTCACAGTTGCGATCATCCATGTAAGAACGTAGCCGAAGATTCGCGAGCGAAATACATACGTTACTCCATCGAGTATCTTGCGAACAGAAGAACGAGAGCTCTCGAGCTACTTCGCTCGAGTATCGCAATATTTTTTAAGTGCCGTGTGTGAGTACGAACGTATATGTAAGCGACGAGCACACAGCCCTACGTAAGGATAAGTTAACACATACATACATACACCGAGAGATACGAAGAAAGGGTTCGGGCCATTCGCTGGTCGAGGTATGTTCAAGCTCACGAGATCGTCAAGTCTGGTCGATCGAGCAGATCCTTCGCGATTCTTCGTTCCAACGTCGAAACCAATATTATGGAACTTACGAACAGTATCTTGCTCCGTACTTGCCGCTATTGCGGATACATAAAAGCGAAAGAGTGAAGGGGGTGGGGGGGTGAGAGGAGAGCAGGCATCGCTTCGAAAGGAGAATCCGCAAGCTCGGCCGAGATAAAGTTAAAATTGACTCTTCAACGTCGATCCCGAGAGCCTTCGGAAGTTGCTAAGTAGTTTTCAGACGACGACGAACGTCGTCGAACATCCCTCCTTTCCCTACTCTCTCTCCCTCTCTTTCTATCTTCTTCTTCTCGCTTCTTACCAGACTTGGTTCCCGAAGGAACACCAACGTTTCCTAAAAAACATGCACGCGTACGAGGAACCTTCTCTTACTCTTTCTCTTTTACGCTCACACATATGTATATTCTCAAGTAGGAAAAGAAAAAGGAGAAAAAACCGTTTGACCGACGCGTTGTGTCTCGAGGACGTACGCGATCTTATCTCTCCCTTTTTGTCTTCCCTCGATAAACTACCCTCCCGACTACGAATCCCATAGGACGTGCACGTTACGTCCATTTTACCCAAGAGAATGGACCTTTCCAGGAAGGAAAAATCTCCAGGTTCTAACGTAACGTTCAACGAGACAATGAGAATGTTTACCTGTCATCTTCACGCCTCGTTAGGGTAAACGAAGGTAAGAGATCGAAGCGATGGTATGATCCGTGAAGAGAAATCTTCGATGAAGGTAATACCTACACGCTCGCTATGTGTAAAAGATAGAAAAAGCGAAAAATTGTTCGAGAGGATTTGGAATCCGGAAGAGAGATTGTTCACCTGCACTCGCTCGCTTTTTTTCTTTTTTCTCCTAACCTTTGTCATCCCACCTAGCTGTATCCGAGCTAGCTACGATACCTACACTCCTCCGCAGCTTTAGCTGTAGCGTTTGAAAATGGTGAGAATACACGGACGAGAAGAGTCTATAGCGAACCGGGGGTGGAGGGATAGATCGATAGAGTAACCTAACGCCTCGACAAAAAGAAGCTCTCTCGATCTTCCAACCCTTTCTGCTCGCCCTCGCTCAAGGCACCTCTCGATAATGTGCTCAACGAGCCTTTTTGCGCCTCCTAAAGGTTTTTCGTCAAATTTTATTCGGAAAGTTTAAAAATACCTCATTAGACACTCTCTAAAATTGAATATCGAGAAAAACAGCTTTTTATCTCGTGAATTCGCAAATTTTTAACAAAAGAAACAAAAAAAAACAGATTTTTAATTATTTCTAATTAACAAATCGATAGAAGCATCTACTCGTGGGTTTGTTGAATTATCAAAGCCCCACCGCACGACCCTTATCATCACCATCCACATCCACCTCCGATCTCATCCTCTCAAAGGGTATAAGGAACGCGTACCCCCATGCATATGGACATTAAGCTACGTTACAGTAATGCGAGTGTAGCCGGTTGCTTCCGCGTAGAACGTTCTCCAGAAGCGTCGATATGGTCGGAAAAGCAGAAACAGTATGCTCGCGCGCATGCACATGCTCGTACGTGTGCCTGGAGAGTGGCGTAACAAGCGGAAAGGAGATATGGAGATAGACAGACAGAGAAAGCGAGAGAGAGAAAGAGAGAGAGGATGAGAGGATGAGAGGATGAGAGTACAGCTGAAACTCAGTCGCGTCGAGCTGTCAGCAATAAAGCTACCGGTATTGCTATCCTCGGACACTTGCTAACCCTGGTCACTCTGCACAGAACGTTTGTGGATTCACCATTATCGTTGTCGTTTCTCCTGCGGTCGAGGGACTGACGCACCTTGAAATAACATGTACCAACCACTGTCTCCAAATATCGATACTTTTCCTGTCCATTTGATAGAAGGGAATGGTATTATATAAAAAAAAAATTGTACGGTTTCCTCTGTCGTGTCGTTTTTCACGATAGGAGTCAGTTTTGGAATCGGCCTATACCAGTTATACCTAACACGTACGTTCGTTGCTTTCCGAGATAATTGCTAGCGGTAGAGCCACTTTAAATTTCGAATGCTGGATAAACGCGCGATATTGGATCGAGTATTTGAGTTTAATTGTAACTCATTAACGAATCGAATGCGTCCGGTGAAATCTGAGCTTTCATACCGTTCTCGTTAGAAGGCTGAAATCACGTACCCAGGCATAATAGGAAGCCACACACGAGATAAAAGATGAATAGCCGAATAACCGATAAAAATGAATTTTAGCATGCAATCGGGATGAGTATCAAAATGGAAACAAGAGTGAATAAAAAATTTCCGCCGGTAGCTCGTAGATCGCGTTTCAAAAATACTTCGATCGAAAGCGATTCGATTAAAGGATATCGTGTCGCGTAATCGGTAAATAATTTAATGGAAAGTAACGCGATGCCGTTATTACGAATTTGAACGAGAGTTGAAAATTATTACGAACTTTTTGACCGATTAAAAGCGAAGCAATTAATTCGATAACGCCGACATAGACCTTGTCGAACGTACACTACGTAATTACGTTCCTGCTCTACTGCAGTGAGCGCATAAAATCTGCTATTATTCGCCGTAACGTATCCTTCCTCGATTATCGACAAAGTAATAAACGCTATAGCCGCCCTGTAAGGGCTCGTTTATTCGGTTATCCCGTTGCTATCCAATTGAAAGTCATTATTATCAATGACATTAATAATCGTTCGTACGCGTACCGTAACGATCCACCTCGTGAAAGCTCGTTTTCACTTCTTAAAATCCGAAGATTATATGTTACAATTAATGTCTTCCACGAGTGAAAAAGTAAGACGATATAAAAAGTGAAAGAATTTCGAAAATACGTGAAAAATAATTAAACGTAAGTAAAAATGATAGAGAAATTTAAATGAATAGTAAATATAAATTTATCTTGTTTATTAAATCGGATAGTAGATACACAAAGCCATCGTAATATTTACTATTTCTTTTCTATCTTTTAAGAAAATACAGTTGATTTCGTTACGATGTCACCGTACAACGTGCATTGTTATGCAACAGACCTTTACAAACTACATCCTACACGTAGCGAGACTGTAGCAGTCTTCATACGGTTATTTTTGCATTCCATACTCTCCGCGAACTGGATCAAAAGAGAACACTTCCGATGTCGATGCTAGAAGTAAAAATATTCCTCGTCGAGTGGTTACGGATGGATATTTTAACCGATCGCTGCAAGTACGAACAGACAACTAGAATACATACATTTCCCTTTTTTCCCGATTATGGACTATCGATAGGTCGTCGTTGCGAGATCTATTCGGACTTGGTCGTATTGGACTACATTTCATGACAGAGGAAAATATTTTCGAGGCTCTCTCTCTATACCGTACATTATTGATTTCTATAAATATAGATAAAGGTATAAAAAATATACCAACGATATCTTAATTTATAGATAAATATATTTCGAATCATACGTAATTGAAGTTACCTCGAGAACGGACGTCAGTATGTAAACAAATGTTGAAGGTACCTACCTATAGGTGGGGGAAGGTGAGACGTAAGCGACTAACAGGTTTGCTCCCCCAGTCAGTACTGTTTACAACGTCGGGAGAGGAACACGTCCAGCAGCTAACGTACACATTCTCATTTTTCTTATATCACAGTAAGTACCTACATACACCTACGTATCTTTCAATATTTATTACCTTCATGAAACAAGACACGAAAGTATATAGACACTCGTCGTTTTAATTTATCGAATTTGAACGGTAGCTGATTAAAGAGTATACACGAATCAGTTAACGAACGTATTTAACTCGTTCGCGCAAATGTTATCGCTTAACTCCATCCTGCATTATGTTCGTGAATGGAAAACATGGAATATTCCGACGAATTCGATAAACCGTATCCGGCTGTAAATGAGCTACGATTTCTATGACCGACTGATATCGATTCTCTCGCGTTTATCGATATAATTACGTGCGTCATCTCGGGCTGGAATAATAGGTAACTCAGGAACGATTTAAAAGCATTTTCGATTGAACAGAACTCGTTAAGAATACCCCAACTAAGAGCGACCAGAGCGGACACTTGAAAGTTTCCCCGAGTTTTCGAACTCCCGTACGAAAACGATGTGGTTACATCGAAATTCCAGTCCAATGCCAAGTTGATTCTGTTAATCGAAGAAGCATGTATTCAACGATCGATCCCGTTCTAGCACCGATCCTCCGAGACTGCAATTAAACGCGGAAAAGCAGAGACCGTGAAACTCACCATTGTTTCCCCCCTTCGAGAGTAGATCGAAAACGCAGCTTCATTGGTTGCCTTAATTAATTGACGTTTATGCATATAAGAGGAAAGCGTATCATCATTTTTTTCGCGTCTGCGATTATTACATACGCGTATACGCTAAAATTAAACGACTAAACGGATATGTGTTGTTCGTTATAAAAGTGGTGTGAGTCCATAATTTTCGAATATTTATTTTTTTACGTAAAAGTATCACGTTTTATTATATCTTTCGTTATAAAAATGAATCAACTCTTAGTCGTACTTAATTCGCCGTTAAAATTATTTTTATGTATATTTCAGAACACTTAATATCACAACAAACAACTAAACGGAGTTAAACCACTTTTATAACGAACGACACACACATAAGTAGTTACAGTAGATAGGTAGCGTTTTCCCAACATCGACGACGCGATTTGAGTTTTAACTAAAACAGCGTATCTCGTCTGAGCACGAAGAGACAAGATTTCGTTAACCGTAGACATCGTAAAGGTAAAAGAACAGCGCATTAAACGAGCGTCGTCACTATCGAAGGAGTGTATCCTTAAAACAGGAAGATATACCTCTCCCACTCGCTCTCGTCCCACATCCTCGCAAGAAGATTCGACGTCGGATCGAGATAAGGGGTATCGTGTCTTTGTTCGCGAAATAAGAAGGAAGATGAACTCGGTGTAGCAAGAACAAGAAAGGGACGGGGTGTTAAATTCTCTTGGTAAGAAAGAGAACGCAACAGTCTAGCAGGGGTGGAGATAAAGAGAAGAAGAAGAAGAAGAAGAAAAAGACGTTCGAGTGGGATAAACTCGACTAGACGGAGAGAATTTAATGATTCTCTTTTAGCAAGGGATACGGGATATCTTAATGTTCGGGATGTTGATTCGGACGAAGGGATTTAGATAACGAGCCAAATTCAGAACGTGGAAAGCCCCGGAGTATACGCCGACTCGTTGTCGCCGGAAACGAACGGAAATGAGGTAAGAATATGGTAGACTTTAACCTCGTTCGATACCGTGCCGGCTACTCTCGAAGACGGTTACTTTCTAGATCGAGATAAGGGATAAATTCAAAATAAGGATCGTACAGGGTACTTCAACGGGGGAAAGAAGGGAAGAAGGGTTTGGTAGTTACCGCTGCCGAGCTTAAAAGCGTCTAACTACGACGTCGTACTCGAGGAACTCCTTCGTACATACGAGCACGCCGTAACGCGCGGTTTTTGGTCATCGAGTGGAAAAGAGGGAACGAAAAAGAAGCAAAGATAAGAGATAGAAAAAGTGAGTACCGTAAAGAGAGAAAGAAGAAGTCTCGAAATTTATGAGAATGCTCGATTAACCCCCTACGGATCTCTTCCGACGATTCCTATCCTTTGCACTTTTCGTAAGAACATCGGAGCCTTCGTGATAAATTTTCGAGGAGTCCTCTCCAAGCATTAATCCAACCGGCATAAAATATTGCAGGTGTTTAATTAAATATTTATGAGGATGTGCATACTCCTCTCCGTGCTCGGGGTTCAACGGAACGAAAGTGGTACCTACTATGGAAGGGATTTTTTTTTATGAATATTTTACGACACCTCTTTACGAGTTCTCGCGAGTACGAACGTTTCAAGGGAATACGCAGGTCGTATTTATTAATAAGTGCAAATTATTATCAGCGTTGAAACTGTCAAAAGTTCGCGATCATCGTTCTTACTTTTTCGTAGTGGTGGTCGACTATCTTGTGGGAGCGGAGAGTAACTTAAACAGCGGGGCACGTACCCTTACAATTAGAGCACGTACTGCTTGGGGAGGCAAAAAGGAAGGAAGAAATGGAAAAAAGAAAGGAAAACGGAAAAGGGGGAAGTAGTTTCATCGAACTCTCAAAAATTGTGATCGAATAGTCATGGATAAAGGGAAACAAGGTGATACACGTATGTGTATTTACATATATTATATATTATTTTATACAATGCATAATTTGCATGCTAGATACCATCCATCTACCTTTTCATCTTTCTTTCTTTGTTCCTCTCATCATCCATTATAGGTTTTTCTTCTCTCACATCTCGTCAGAATAATGGAAGCGAGCGTACGGGAACGAGCGAGTGCGAAAGGTCGTGGGCTATGCATTAGGTAATGATGAAAAATCAATCTCACTCGAAAGGTTTTTATCGGCGATGAACGTCCCGCTATATTTTACATTACCTATTCTCTCTTTTCTCTTTCCTTCTCCGCTCCAACGAGGAGTGTGAAAAACGATTCGAAGCGCGACTATTCGCGCTCGACGCGACGCGATCTTCTATTCGAAAAAGAAATGTCGATCCGCGATAATAGAACGAGCGAGAGGAATAAAATATTACAAAAGTCATACGAGACCGGGGTTCCATTTAAAAAATTAATGAAGAATCTTTGAGTTACGAGGGCGAAATGTATTTCGAGTATGACGTCGTCTGTCGGTCGTAGGATAGAAACGGAAATAGAAAAGCTTTCAGACATCTCTCGGAAAAATCGTTCATCGGCGCGCGTAGCGAATACGTTGGCGAACACGCTGGTAAACGAACGCGTCGGCGTCTCGACGCGAACGAACAATGCTCGCCGCGCGCTCGCCCATTTGTCGAATGGATGTAATGACGTTGATAGCGCCGAGAAATTTTCCTACGAGTCAGCCGCTATCGCGAATATCTTTCTGGCGAGCTCTATTGTTATCGGAGATATCGGATAAAGCTGTCTGTAAACTAAATGAACTCGGCGAGAGACAAGTGAGAGAAAACGACTGCGTCTAGCGGCCTAACGCAGCGTTCTACTCAACGTAGAAGCAGCAGCTTCGAGTAAGTATATGAAATGCGAGTAGAAAGACCATACGTGTATATCATTCTATCTACGATGCATCTCCAGCACGCGTACGTGTACCAACGTACTCCCTCCTGGCGGTCCCCATGGGCGAACCATTTCACGCTGGCACATCCCTTTATAACGTAGTCTAATGTACTCGGGGACATCGATAGAATCTCCATACACGCACGAGCGACGTATTACCTTGAAAGCCAGTCGAAGAAGATCTCTGCCGGCGACTGCTCCTCTCGACTCGAAATGCCTTATTTTCTTTCGATCCGAATAAAAGTGAAAGGCGTGCAAAAAGGAAAGAAACCATTGGCTTTCCTTTCCTAATAAATTGCACTTTCCCGTAATCTTGAAAAGTACACCGTAATACGTACGGAAAAAAAAATTATTCGATCGTACTCTAAGATCTTTGCAGAGACAAAAAGAAAAGCAAAAGTTTCGCGCGAAGGGAACGAATTAGTCGCTTGATGAAATCGTCAGGAAAAACTATGAGGAAGAGGAAAGAAAGGAGAAGAAAAGGAGAAGGTCCCGGTGAAAGAGCGTACGTAGAAAAGAAGCGTTTGACGACGCGGACGTCGGCTTCGGTGAGGGAAGAAGGAGGGAGGGGATAAAAGAATGCGCGCCGGCGATAAAAATTCTCAGTCTGAGCGAACTTTTATCCCGAGGTTTTCCACTGGCAGTGAAATATACGTCGAGAGAGAAAGAGAAAGAAAGAGAGAAAGAGAGTATACGTATAGTATGACGTTGAGGACTTGCAGTTTCTTTCTCGATACTTACTACTTGTTGCACGACGCTCCCGTTACCAAAACGCGATTCGCTATTATTCCGCGAACGTTCGTGTGAAACCGGTCGTTGTAATTTTATAGCCTCGCGACGGTGTCCCGTCTTTCGTCGCGGCTTATTTCATCGCGAGATCGAACGATCTAACGACCCACCTTCGAGATTCGTCACGTATACGATACGTCTTGCTAGTGTGTTATTCAAAGCATCTTGTGTTTCCTACGCAGCCCGACCGAAACTCTATCGCGCGTGACTGTGTGAAACACGATCGAGTTCGGTTCGAACGCGAAGCATAGAAGCCCTGTTTATAAAACGAGATAACGACCACGGTGAGATCTTAGAACCCGCGCGCTACTTGTTGCTCTTACATACTACCACTCGAGAATCTCTCAGAGAGCTGTTTTGTTCGAGGGGTGAAGTAGCCTCGTTTCGCCGACGTATACCGTTCGTCACTGGAAAACACAATCTGACCCAATCCCCATCGTAATTGAAGGGCGGAGCCTGACCCACTACACAGGCAAAAGGGGGATGAACCTTATTGCTTCGTATTATGAGCCACTTACGACCAGGCGCACGAGTTCGCACGAATATTTCCTTTCTTCGTGTTTCAATGGCATTCTCGTGATTTCGCACGGACTAATTTTTACTTCGCGAGGGCGATGCTCGTTTCGACGATCAAAGGAAATTAAACACGAAGACGGACATTTTATTCGCTGTTTGTCGAGGATAGTTATGACGTTCGTAAGGACGACGTCGTGCGCAAGCTCCGAAAAGCTCGCGTGCAGTTATTAGTAGTTGAAACGAAATTCCAGACGTCCCCTGTGGCTCCTTCCGTTCTCTCTTCTCTTCTTGCCCTTTTCTAAAAGCTTTCGATTTCGCGCAAAGCTCTGTTCGTTCCGCCGAGCAGCTTTCCACCTTCCTCTCTTTCTTCTCCTTCCTCTCTTGCTCGTTCTTTCTCTCGTCGTAACGATAAGATCCAAGGAACTGCAGCGACAAAGACTAATGCGTTCTCCGGAGGTGGGTAATTACCGAAAGATACCGTCCTTCTCTCTTTCCTTGAAACTTGCGGTTGCTCGTGCCACGCTCGACGTTCTCCTATATTTTTCTGTCTCCTTCGACTCTTCCCCTTTTCCTTCCTTTCCTATCCCTTCTCTTCTTTGCTCGACACTGTGCGACGCGACCACTTCCGCGGCACCGTGGCAAATCCTTCGCAGGCAACCTCGACTCGGTTCGCTGGCTCAAAAACCTCGGGGAAAAGCTTCTCGGAAAATCGAAAGCACCGTTGGCGGCTTCTTACATCGATGAAAACTCCCCTGCTCCTCTCTTTCTCTATCTCTCTCTCTCTCTCTCAAACTCTGCCTACCTCTTCCTACGAGCGTGTTACGGCTGAGCTTCTGCGGCGGATATTGCGGAGCCGGAGATCGGCTTAAAATTTGCTTACATGTCTCTAACTTCGTGTAGCCCGTTTACCTTTTGGCTTAAAACCATGATCATATCCGAGGATATACGAACAATCGGCCGTTCTACCTACTGCGGACCAAACTGTGTTTTACATGACAAAGATACATCTTTGTCCCTAATATCGCAAATTTTATGGAAAAACGAAAAAGAGAAAAAGAGGTAGGGAGATCAACGATAATTTTTAATATCATCATTATTAATTCAATTGTGAACAAGTTAAAAAACTAAATGAGTATTCTTTCATTCGTATACCTTTTCACTTTAATCACGTTCGACAAATATTACTGTTTTCATTTCTATACATACTGTGGATTATTACCATAAATTCCATGGAAACTTGTAAACCGTTTAACAGGAAATTTTATTGATCTGATTCGATATGAAAGAGGAAAGAGAAAAGGGAAGAGGAATATACATCGTACGAACCAATATTATTTGCAATTAAATGAAGTACCATTAATAAAGGTCATACATAAATGTTGTATTATCTACTTAATTATGAATTAGTCATAATCGATACATTAAACTGTCGTTGACGTTTATGAATGCGTTCGCGGGTTAATTTGTAGAGAAATGACCAACGAAACGTATTTTTTTTTTTTATCGTTCCGTTTAATTTCAGGAATACTCCAATCAAAGATCGGATTTGAAGAGTCCTCGAGAGAAGAATACAAGTAAAAAGTGTAAAAAGAATCAGCTATCGATGAGTACGGCCACATCGTCTTCTTTTTTCAAGCGTTTCATTTATCTTCGTTGTGTGACAACACGTCGTAGGGATAACATTGTTTCCGGATTTTCGACGTATACTTTTTGTCACTCTTCTGAGAACACACAAAGAAAGACACACATAGAGAGAGAGAGAGAGAGAGAGAGAGAGAGAGGGTAGAAGAGAGTGAGAGACAGAAAAAAGGAGGAAGAGGAAGAAGCGAACGCGAGAGACACATACAAGCAGTTTCACCCCGAAGGAATTCCCTGAAGAATTCCAAAAACAAAAGGAATCTCGGTTATCGATCTCTCCTCGCAGGAGTTTCGTATAACCTTTCAGGAATCTCGCATTATCTAATTTCGAACGGAACCGCGGTAATGTCCGTCTACGGGCGAACGTTTCCTAAGAAAACTACGAACAATCCGTGCGCGTGTATACGAAACCGTGGGTCTTTTCGTCTCCAGGAGAAAGCGTCGCGACTATATTTTATTCAATCTCTTGTCGTTTCATTTAATGGCAAATTATTTGAACTCCGCGAGAAATGCAAGCAGCATCCTGGGAAATCCGAGTATCCGCGTTGCTATGGTAAAACCTTAATTCGATAGACAGGGCAGAAATCGAGCCGGTTGCAAGACGAGAGAAAGTCTCGGCGGATATTTCGTCGGCGGGGTAACGATTTTTCTCGCGGGAAATAACCGAAGAGGTTCGTAAGATGAGGTAAGAAAAGAAAAAGAGAAAGAGAGAGAGAGAGAGAACGAGAGAGAGAGTGAGTGAGAAAATACTGGGGATATTCGTCGCGTTCATCTATCGAGGTATCGATTATGGAGATAGTCGGTTGTTGCTTTTGCTCGGAGATTCGCGGCGAGAAGATCGCGCGCGCATCGAATCGATGGCTCGTGAAACGAAGCCAATTCGAGAGACAGTTTTGACGAGGTCGAGAGAGGATCTAGGAAAAATTGCCCCTCACCTTCTTCTGATCGATTCTTCGATAGTAACGGAGAAGAAGAATCTCTCGCGCGAGAGAAAAAATAAAGAACAATAATTTCTCTCTCTTATTTAGATGTTTTTTTCATTACTTCGGTCCACTGTACCTTTTTAAACATTTACCGCGACGGAAGCTCGATAATATTAAGTACTCTTAACGTGGGAGAAACGTAATATTCGAGAATTTTGCGGAAGAGAATAGAAGCCAAGAATTTGTGGAATTCGAGTTCGCATATATTATATATTACTGTGAGAGACGGCCGGGGATATTGCCGGGCAGCAAAATCTACCCCGCATCGTGCACTTTAACCCGAAAGCATGTCGCACGGAAGTTCTTTGGGCTTGCTTCTGCTCTATAATGCTTTGCTTTAATCCGTTTTTCCGCTTCCGCGTGCCTTCTTCGCCTCGCTCGTGATAGGTGTCAAGCGTGAAGTCCATGCCACTCCACGAGAGAAAGAGGGGGCGAGAGAGAGGGGTGGAGAGTATATCACTCTTACGAGAAACAAGAGGGATTTAATATCCCTCGAGCTACCACAGAAAAACGATTCTTTTACTCGGTCATGAAAGCACTAAAAAGTAACAACGTTGAACACTGTCCATGCGCATACATTTATTCGTACCTCTCGCTCGATTGTTCCATACGAGGTAGCTTCATTAAAAAACTGAGAAGTTTTCCGCGGGCAATAAAAAAAGAAAAAAATACGTCGTTAACAATGTTTAATTAGCTGGTTTATTTGGCCGATGGTTTTTAATTAAAAGACTAAAAGTTTCGCGTTCGTTGGACGAGATTGCCGCCGAAACTGGATTTAGGTTCGTGGCGGCTCTAGGAATTAATTAAAATTCATTTCAATGGTTGTGCTGGGGAAGTAATTTTTTCAATAGGAAAGCTTGGTTCCAAAACGTCAGGATTCGGGGTTAGAAGCCAGGGATTAGTATCCCGGTCACATAATTACGAGAAGTCGGTAATCCAGTGACTAGTCCTGATCTCGGACTCGATGTCGATAAGATCTAAAGCAAGGATCGCCCAGCGTGTCCACTAGTCGCAAGCAAGAAGTAAAGAACGAAAAATGTAAGGAAGAAATCGCGCGGTTAAAACCGTTCGGAAGCGTAACAAATGGCGACGTGGTCGCGACTCGCGGGACAAAAATACTGCTCGTTGCCGGTACCATACGGATGCCACAAATTCTGTCCTCTGCCCATAAAGCCGGAAGAACGGGACTCTGGCCAAAACAATCGCGGGACGTATCCCGCAGGACACTGCGCTATTTCTGTGTCCTTTTCCTCTTCCCTTTCCACGACGGCAGCAGACTTTTCTTACGTCCCCGATCCTCCCGTGATTCCGGTTTCCGTTTTTTTTCCTTTTTTACATCTTCTTCCTTCTCTTTCTCTTACTCTCTCTCTCTCTTTCTCTATCTCTTGTGGGAAAAAGAACTCAGCGAGGTCTGGTCCCCCGGAATACTCTCGGTCTTTTCTAAATCTCACATTCACCAGCAGTAGCACACTGTCTAGATATGTTTTGAACAAAAACCGTACGCTCGACGAAATTTCGAGAAAAGCGAACTCGACTTACGATCGTACCCCATCGATTCATTTTCTTTTTCAAAATCACTCGGAACGGTCCAATCCCAGAAATAAGAGGATCGAGAGGACGAGAAGAAGAAGATGAAGAAGAAGAGCATACGTCGGACGAACTAGGAGAGATCACTCTCGAGCAATTTCAATATCCTTAGGGGATTTAGTTCTATCCTCTCTTCTCTCTCTCTCTCTCTCTCTTTCTCTCTCGACTTTGTTCCGGCGCCATCTCGCCACCGTAGTCTTCGCGCCTCATCGCGCGCACTAACCCCCTTACGAGAGCAACTCGGGATCCGCGTTATTAAAATTAATCTCGAGATCGTAAAACCTGCCCTTATTTCGCGTCCGTACATCTACTCGAGTAGAGGGAAAAGATGAAATCTTCATTTTTGAGTTCTACTAACCAGCTCGCGTTACTTTTCCTCTCATTTCTCTCTTTCTCTCTCTCTCGATAATTCATAATCCGCTTACATTAACAAAATGAAATTTGAAAAATTTCTACATTCAAAAAATAGACCCGATTATCACGTATCAAGAAAAATAAACTCCACCTTTTGTATTTTTTCAGTTTTCAACGATCAAAAGTATCTTGCCGAATCCTATCGACGAGAACTTGCTACATAGTCGAGTTCGATAATCGGCTCGTGAGCTTGGACCGCAGCAAGATTATTGGATGGAAAAAGAAACGACACGGATTTGAAATGGAGAGAAAAGAAAGAAGAAACGTGGAAGAAGAGAGTGCTGACACGTTGACGGGCAGACTCGATTTGATTTTACTCCGAAGCCATTAGTCCGCGAAGTCGTCGGCGGTCGAACATTTTTCATACTACCACCGGAATACCACTCCGTTGCTTAATCCACCGACACTTTGATCCATTTCCTTTTCACCCCTTTCGCCCCACACTCTCGTTCCATTTTCGTTCCTTCTATCTGTAGAGTCGATACCTTTGATCCATTGGGAAGAACGAATTGTTTCCTCTTCGCGAGATCGAACTCGATGACGTTTTCGAGGACGCCTTAATCCCCCCCCCTCCCCGCCCCTTGCCGCACCACCGTGAAACTCTCGAAAAACGAGAAAAAAGCTTCGGATCGATCGAAGGGCAGTCGGATATTCGTAGCGCCGGTGAGTTCCCACCACTTTCATTTACTTTCCTCGTCTTAAACGTAAATTGATTACATCCCCATAAAAAGTTAGGGAGCTTTCGAGGGACGGTATACGCGATCACGGTCATCTTATACGCGTTGCACGTTCGATCCCTTACTTAAAGCACCTCGTAGCTCCACCTTCAGCAGGTAATCAAGTGAATAAAGTTCGAACTAAGGAAGAGTACCTCGAGGAATGAAATGAATCGAGGGTGGTGGTAGAGGATCGAGCTTTCGCTCTCTCGAGGCCAACAAAGATATTCGCCGTTTCATCGACATTCCCCTTCTCTTTGGTGGAGTTTTCTAATTTCTCCGTTACGAGGAGTCACGATCCATCACTCTTTTTTAAATCTCCCTTGGTGTCCCCTTTTTTCTGTTACTTTACAAAAATGCATACTTTTCTTTCGTTAAAACGAAGTGTTATCGTATGAAGAAAAAAAATATGCAGTCTACGAGGGTAGGGAAAAACCGAGAGAAATCCAGAAAGTGTCTCCGAGATATTTGCCGGGCAGGAATCCCTTTCGTAGTCCTCTTTATCGGCATACTTTCCTGCGGTTGAATTATACTACATGGGAGATCCGCTCTCGCATATACAGATACGCACACACACGAGTGCATAGTCGCATACGTTTTCCCACCGGCTGAGGGTGAACGAATAGGACGAACACGTAGATCCTATTGGAACGCGGCTCTCTTCCTGAATTCTGGATGTCGGCCAAGCTGGTTATCTGTCGGAGGTGGTGGTGCGATGTTCGCAGCCAAAGCGAGAAAGAGAGAAAGAGAAGACAAAAATAGTGTGTGTGAGAGAGTAAATGAGAGAGATAGAGAGGGGAAGAGGTGTTCACGAAGAAAGTGTCGATGACAGTGCCGCTTGAAAAGCAGGTAGAAGTTGAACCATCGGCAGAAGAGATAATATCGACCTTGCGACTTCCCTTCCAAGCCGTCGCCGTTATCATCCAATAGCCACCCCTTACACAGCTTTGGCTCCGCTGCCGGCGACCTTCCCTCTCTCTCTCTCTCCCCCTCCCTCGCTCTCTATCTCATCCCTTCTTTCGTTGAAGACCCCACAGTGTGGTACAGGTTGGGAAGTCGCCCAGGCATGGCAAACTTCTCGCGATACCGAGAGTTAAGGCTAGGTGCAACGACTCGTCTCCCTACCCATCCCTTCGTCCTTCACCGGCACCTTTGCTGACGCCTTTAGCCCAGCAACCTCGGCCTTTCTAGCCCGAGGCTTCTGGTAACGAGCTAGTGATGGTAAACCATCGAAATTGGTCAACACGAGGTTAAGTTCGACATCCTGCTCGATAAACCTACCCCACTCGCGCTGATTAAATTGTTCGACGTTCGGGAGAGACGTTCCTTCCAAAGTCCAACGGCAAGTGTAATCATCCTGTCGAGACATTCGAGAAATCTGCGAGCGATTAGACCAATTCGGAGTGGGTAGATACGCGAGACGGAGGTAGATGATGGGAAGTGGCTTTTCAACGGTGACGGATGTCCCGAAACCTTATCTCTGGAGCTGTAACGGGCAACGTGAAAGACGGAAATGGCGTGGCACCGGTATTCCTGTCCCTTCCGAGTCGGTCTGCCATGCTTTCAGGGACTTTGATAACGCCGTGCTTAAACTTTAGGATAATCGATGCCATTCGAAAGTGATTTCATGAAAGTTACTCACTTTGGACAGAAAAATCCGTCGACCATTGTCTATTTTCTCTTTTTTTTATTATTATTATAAAGTATAGTACGTCAAATGGAATCAATAGCATGACGAAAAGTCTGTCGGCAAATAATTCGATCTTTTATCTGAAAATGCGGACAATCGAAAGAGGATACTTTATTACCCGTCTCTCTTGGACTCCCACCGGTCTAATAATAAAATGGATTCTTTCGAGGTACTTTGACCGACCCTGATAAACACAGCGCTTGAAGAACTTGGAAAACTGACGAAGTTACCTTTAAAACCATAAATTCCCTCGAAACTTGAAAGTTCATAGTACGATTGCCAATCATCGATCGCTCTTCGTTCTCGACGTCCACTGTCCCAGGATTCTTCGACTACCTACTGCACTCTCTTAGAAGTAAAAGTAGAGGCAATCGAGAGAAGAGCTGGAAGGAAAAGAAGAAAGATCTTGGAAGATAATAATTTCTGTCCCTCGACTTCTTAGCTTTTTTTCCTTTTAAGAGTAGACGGTTTTCACGTAATTCGAGCAGTGGTATTTTTCGAAAGAACGAAGCTTTTCGATGAACTTGGCCGTCCGCGACTTTGACTTCGCTTTGAACTCAACGACCCCGACATAGAAGTAAAGCTGAGCCAGAGACAGTACGACGGTACCCTAAGTGCAAATTGCAGCGAGGAACTTTGCAAATTTACACAACACAAACGGTACGTTTAACCGGTCGAGTTACGAACGGAGAAGCGAGTGCTAACTAAATTGTTCGTCGACGGGCTTTCGTTCTCTTCCGTTTGAGCGCACCGGTCTACCATTCTCGAACGAAAGAAAAGTCAAATTGAATTTTTCCTCGGAAAATTCTGGTTACAATCGCAGATTTTCTTCTCTCTCTCTTGAGCACGCTCTCTTCTTCAAGAGGAGCGACTTCTTCGCCAAACTCGAAGATTCGATTGTCTCAACTTCTCCCCGGAGTTTATACGTATTTAAAAAGTTCCGAGGACGAAATCCAACACTGCTTTTTCCTTATGGTTCGATTTGATAAGGCTACTTTTTTACTTGACAAACGCACGGAAAAATTCGATCGATTCGATAGATGCCGCGCGATCAAAGTTACTTTTTAAAGCATGATTAATTCGAAGAATGCCAGGCTATCCGCAAAAAAGCTACCAATACCTTTCGCTTCGAGCACCGGAGGTTAGTAGAAATTTGAAAGTACCCTTTAGACCCTCCAGACGTTACAAATGAGTGGCTCGTAGTCCCGTATTACGAGAAAGGTGCGCTCTTAGAAGGAATCGTCTTGAGGAGAGTTCGTATGCAACTTTTCCAACGGTTAAACCGCGAAAACACTCATCGTTCTTCTTCGCCTTCTGTTTGAATTCGAAACTTTTCCCTTGGAATATCTCCTTTCGTTTTTTTTCTTT